>JANAVB010015398.1:2766071-2773571 GCA_029216955.1 Iris pallida
CATCCATTCGCCAAATCTTATAATCGAGATGAGCTGCAATAGATAAAAGAATCTGGATAGACTTAAGCATGGCTACTGGAAAAAAAGTTTTCTCATAATCGATACCCTCTCTTTGAGTAAAATCTTTTGCAACAAGCCGAGCTTTAAAGGTTTCAACCTTACCGTCTGATCAGCTTTTTCTTTTATAGACCCACTTGCATCCAATGGCTTTTACATCAACGGGTGGTTCTACAAGCTCCTAAACCTGATTGGAATCCATAGATTCAATTTCAGATATCATTGCTTTTTGCCAAGACTCCACATCTTTATCTTGGAGTGCTTCATTGTAGGTACAAGGATCAAAATCTTGTTCCTCAGGGATGAAGTCTGACGACTCTTCCAAAAACATATATCTATCAAGTTGTATCACAAGCCTCCCACTACGACGAGGCACTATCGATTGTGGTATAATATTTGTGACACGTTGTACAGTTAATTATGGTTCATCCTCTTATACTGTTGGTACTAAAGTACTTGGTGTCTCACCTCTCAGTTCTTATAGAACAACTCTACTTGTGGGTTTATGGTTCATCACATAGTCTTCCTCTAAGAATCGGGCATTGGTCCTAATAATGACCTTATGATCCTTAGGACTATAAAATAAACCTCCTTTCGCTCCTCTGGGATAGCCTACAAATAAGCGTACTTCTGTACAAGATTCTAACTTATCTGCTTTTCCATTCAACACATGTACTGGACTACCCCAAATTCGAACATGTTTCAGACTAGGTTTATGCCCAATCTGTAGCTCCGTGGGAGTAAGAGGTACTGACTTAAAAGAAACCAAGTTCAAAATATAAGATGTAGTCTTTAAGGCATATCCCCAAAATGAATCTGGTAAATTTGAATAACTCATCATTGATCTAACCATCTCCATATGTCACGACCCGCACCCGCTTTTCGGACGCGAGCTCGTGAGCAAGTCCAGCTACGTATCGAGCGGACTCCAGCCCGACTCGAGTACGTATAAGCTGTCAAGGTCATGGGTATCATGTCTAATATAAACTATATCTCAATCCACAGGAAATAATATAAACAAGAATGAACAAGTATGGGTCATGGTCTGCAGCCCATTAGCATATTGTTCGATTAGACTCCAAGAAAGATATGAGTCTATAAATAAGCAGAGTATATCATGGTATGGAATATAAAGCACGAAAGAATAATAAAGAAATATCACTAAGCAATACATGTATCATACATCGTAATCCTCTACCATGCCGCTCTGCTAACTAACTCCATGCAGTCGCTAAACCTGAAGAGATCATTAGGTCCTCAGAGGACTAGCAAGATACATAATATACAAGCCAACATGTAATAGTAGAAATATACAAAGAAGTAAGGAACAATCAAGAATATCTAACGAGACAAAATGAACCAAGACATAAGATCTAAACGCAAGGATCCTAAGACACTGGCATGCCATACTAGAAATGACTAATAGGTCAAAGCTATAGACTGCAGTCAAGGCAAGTACTCACAATCTATAGTGTCTCAATCGCAGTCAAGGCAAGTACTCACAACCAAGACAGTAGCCAATCCTAGTATAAAAATCCTATAGACCGTAGTCAAGATAAGTACTCACAATCTATAGAATGTCAAAGTCAAGTCCTACTCAAGTCATGTCAACTCAAGTCAAGTTATAATCAAGTCGAGGGAATCGTGGTATAGGACTAGACGACTTTATCAAAGAATACATATGAAACTAACACAATGTAACAGATCATAACAGAAAGGAACAAGAATGTACAGACAACTAAAAATATGTAAAATAAAACTATAACAGGATGAGTATACTAGACATGAAATAAAACAATCACGCATGTAAGAAAAAGAACCACAACAAGATGATGAACATGCATATAAATTATACTGTACAAGTTGGCAAGGTATACTTGCCTGGTGGTAGCGCAAAGAACCAATAAGATACCGTCAACTGGTACTCCATAAAGTCCAAAATCCATAAATGTCTCCGAAAGCTGAAACAGACATCGCCAACATTCTTAGAATAGTCAAATTAGCTAGAATTGCCTGTCCATAAGTCCAATTCTGGACACAGGGATAAAACAGTAATTTTGGGCAAAAACGATGTCCGCCGTTGGACCTATTTTGTACAGAAAAGCGTGCCAGAGTCAATGGTCTCTAAAGTCATTAAATTATATGTCAACATGTCCGGTTTTTCGATATGAACCCAACCATATATCTAAAGTTGGATTTCGGCGGACCGTGCACAAAATCACCCGTTGAGTCGGACCGTGGGGCCCGTAAAATGGTATTTCGATTCGATTGTCTCAAAATTGGACCAAACTTGGTATACAGGACCAGAAAAATGATACGGTTCTGTTGGCACAAGTTTCGTCTCGATCTGACGAGCGTGCATAAAGTAATTGAGGAATTTGCACATAGGTCGATACGGTGAATTTCGACGGATACACATCAAATTCGTCGCGCACACGCGACCAATTTGAATTCCATTAAAGCCCACACGACCATGAAGCCGTTACGCACCTTTGGATGCTTTTGGTTCGTGGTCACGTCGCCCGGAAGGGCGGGACACACGTCGTATCGGAAGATTTTTCCTATTTTTCTATATTTTGAAAAACAGGTTTTTTCCTAACTTTCAACAGTGAATACTTCGCGTATTCTTCGTGAAATCCTGACCTACAAATTTGGTTTTACTCTCATATATGTTGACTAAAACTGTGTTTAAATAGTTTTTGAAATACTCTAATATATTGTTCAGAATTTCTCTTCTAAAATAGGGTATCCGGTCGTTCACAAATTCTATTTTTACAGGTTTTTTGCGATGTTGGGTTCAATTTCTCGACCAATATATTACTTCTCGTCGTAAACTAATTCATGGATTGGGAAGAGGGTCAATTCCTCTATGCATAGGAATTTACGAGATCGAAAATGGTCGAGTATGCGAGAAGGAAACATGGAAGGAAAGTGGGTACCTGAGCGCTGCTGCTGTTGCCGCGCTCTGTTTTCGGCGCGCGCGCGGTCCTGGCCGGCGGCACTGGCCGCGTGCGGCGGTGCTGCGAGCGCGAGGTGGCCGCCCGGTTATGAGGAGGGTGGTGGCACGGGTGTTGGTTAGTGTTTCGATGTTGAACTCCTCCCTCGATCTCGCTCTCTCTTTCGTATATATATACATGTAACCGTATGCATATATGCCCCCCGCTCTCGGTTTGGCCGACTGGGACTTAGCTCGGGTCTGTGGGAAAAAGAGAGTCGGCTGGTGGTTTTTAGTAGGGTGAGTTTAGTTAGGCTGCTCCTATTGCTTATTCTTTTTTATTTCTTTTTCTTTTTCTTTTTCTTTTCTCTTTCTATTTCTTTTTCTATATCATATATATATATATATATATATATTTAGGAAAAGGACAGTTCATTAAAAGAAAATGCAACGTACAAGCGACTAGGCCCACAGCCGGGCACCAGTTCAAAATTCCAAATTAAAGAAAGGCAAAGAGCTGACGGCCCGAGGACCGCACAGGGCGGGAAAACCGATCAAAAAGGGGGGGCACGTGGCCGATCCACGCGGGGCACGTGGGCCACTGGGGCGGGTGGGCAACCCGAGGGGAACTCGGGTCCCGAGGGCTGTGCCAGCCCGATGGGGGCGCGGGGCCCAAGGGGAGGTGCGGGTCCCGAGGGAGGCGGGGGTTCGGAGGGAGCCGCCGGAAGGGGTGGTCCGGGGAGGAGGAGGAGGGGGACCTGTCCCGCCGGGAGCGGGGGTACGGGGGGATCCGTCGGGGAGGGTGGAGGCCGGAGACCCGGAGGGGGGAGGGTCCGGGGGCGAGATCCCGGCGACAGAGAAGCGCGACGGCGGGGGCGAGATCCCGGCGACGAGGGGAAAGCCAGAAGGGCCAACCCTGGGGAGCGAGCGCGACCGAAGGGGAGGGGCTGAGAGACGGTAGGAGCTGCCTGGAGCTATCGAGGGACCGGGTAGAGCTGCCGGGAGGAGGGAGGGGGGAGCCACGGCGACGAAGGGGCTCGACCACGGGAAAGGGGGCACGACCGTGGGGGCCGATCACCGGCGAAGGACAGACCCGAGAAAAGGGGAGCAGAGCTGCTGCCCGGCGACTATGCCGAGACGGAGGGGGGATAGGCTCCTCCGAGGGCGGAGGCGAGCCACTCGAGCGCTTCCGACTGGGTAGGGAGAGCGGTCCAGCGCCACCGAAGGGAAGAGGGGTCCTGGGAGACCTAGAACCACCGCCGGGTGGCGGGGTCTTGATAGTAGGACCCCGCCGCCGCCGAGGAGACGGGGGCCGCTGTGGAAGTCAGGACGACGGGCGGGTGGGGGGGTCCGCGGCAGAGGAGGCCGCCGAGGGGAGATGCTTGGAGGCAAGGGGGCGCTCGAAGCGACGGAGGGCACCGGGGGAGGGTCCGGGGAGGAGACCGAGGCGAGAGGGGGCTCTGGGAGGCCGGCGGGGGGAAGCTCCGGGAGGATGGGGGGCGCCGGCGGGGGTGCCCAGGCGGGTGGAGCGGAGAGGGGAGACTGGGGGAGGGCTCCCGCAAGGGCGGAGGGAGCTCGGACCTGGGGAGAATGGGGAGCGGTCCGGGCGGCGCGGAGGGAGGCTCCGGGAGGCCAAGCGCCAGGGAAGGAGGAGGTGGATCCGGGGCGATGGAGGCGGGGGAAGGGGCAGCGACCGCTGCGGGGGGCGGCGCGGCGGCGGATCTGGCTGCAGCTCCGGTGGGAGACGGTCCTGGGCCGAGGAGGGAGGGGGCCGGAGAAAACGGAGGGCGCCGAGCACGGCGACTCCTACGGCGTCTAGGGCGCCGGCGGCTCCGCGGAAGGAGGGTGGGGGAGAGGGAGGGGGGGCCTCCGCACCACGGGCAGCCGCCGGGATGGGGGGGCTCCACGGGAAAGAGCGGCTGAGCGAGACCCGGCCATCCGCCGAGACCGGAATGGCCGGGGAGAGCGGGAGTCCCACGGGAGGAAGGGGATTCCGGACGGCGGTCGGCCACCTCCCGGGCGCGCGGGAAGGGAACTCGAAGCTCGGGACGAGCTCCGTCGAGAGAGTGCCAAGCCCAGAACCCCTGCTCCATTATATATATATATATATATATATATATATATATATATATTATATATATATTATATATATATATATATATATATATATACCATAATAATAATAATAACAATATAATAAAAATAATATAATGATAATATAATAAGAATAATATAATATTAAAATTTACGAAATACACCTACACATGTATTGTAAGAAAAATATAATAAGAATAATATCTATTTCCTAAAATTTCTATTTCAGATAGTAAATCGATATTCATTTATATATATATACACACCTACACTTGTATAATGAGAATAATATAATAATAATAATAATAATAATAATAATAATAATAATAATAATAATAACCAACTAAAATGTCCACTAAGAGTTCTTGGTGAACATATCATACCCCATCTTTATTTGGCCCTAGAAATTCGTACAATTATTCTAAAACACCATTTAAATATTAATACTGAATTATTAACTATTTAGAAAATATTTGTCAAGTCCTAAAATAGATAAAAAAATATTTGTACACACCTAAAATGGCTACATGGCCATCTTTGATCTTTCTACATGCCTACGTGGGCTTGGATTTGGCTTGTGTCCAATCTGGACAGGTTCGGTACAACCGGGTTTCCGAAAACTCAATAATATAATTAAATAATAAATAAAATCTTCGGTAGGGTTAAGTCGCAACTTGGCCTGGTTTTCCTAGTTAGGACACACCTATGGCTCGGTATTCCCCTACCATGGCTAAACACTTGTCACAGCACGCCACTGCACTATCCGTGCCATGATTCCTAGTCGTCTGGTTCTTCAAAACTCAACCATGGCTAAAATCATCTACCGTATTAATTAACTAAATAAACATTTATAAAATTTTAAAATCACTATTTAAATCAAATAAATAATTAAAAATAATTAAAAAAATTCTCCGGGAAGGGAAGCTACAAATCTACCCACCTTAAAAATAATTTCGTCCTCGAAATTCTAATTCATAACTATTCCTTAAAATTTAAAGTCTACTATCATCTTAATCTCCTCAAATTTAATTTCTCAAATATATTCTATAATCCTCTTTAGCCATTTTATAACCCCGAATACTGGAGGACTTCTACCCACCTTTAGTCATACTACTCCTCAAGATTTGGTCACTAAAATCTTATAATCTCCTAACTAGTCGCTAACAGTTCTACCAACAGATATCTAGGGTGTATGGCATCTATAATTCCGTATATCTATAAACAACCAAAGATTTAATAGTCAAGCAATATTATACTATAATTTAAGGATTTCTGATGAACTCTAGACAACACGATCATTCGTCACCTCGGAATAGGAAGGGATGAGAATCAATGGTACAAGAAGGCAAGGGAGTATAATCGAGAGCAAATATGGAGTTTTCAAGGATGTAGAGAATTTCTAGGAGAATTTTCAAAGCAGAGTGGATTGAGATTTCTAAGGGTTTAGTCATATTCACAGGCTCGTACCGATACAGTTACGTAAACGATACGATATGCTCTGACCTGCATGGGCCACCACAAAAACTTGTCACGACCCGCACCCGCTTTTTGGACGCGAGCTCGTGAGCAAGCAAGCTACGTATCGAGCGGACTCCAGCCCGACTCGAGTACGTATAAGCTGTCAAGGTCATGGGTATCATGTCTAATCTAAACTATATCTCAATCCACATGAAATAATATAAACAAGAATGAACAAGTATGGGTCATGGTCTGCAGCCTATTAGCATATTGTTCGATTAGACTCCAAGAATAATATGAGTCTATAAATAAGCAGAGTATATCATGGTATGGAATATAAAGCACGAGAGAATAATATAGAAATATCACAAGCAATACATGTATCATACATCGTAATCCTCTACCATCCCGCTCTGCTAACTAACTCCATGCAGTCGCTAAACCTGAAGAGATCATCAGGTCCTCAGAGGACTAGCAAGATACATAATATACAAGCCAACATGTAACAGTACAAATATGCAAAGAAGTAAGGAACAATCAAGGATATCCAACGAGACAAAATGAACCAAGACACAAGATCTAAACGCAAGGATCCTAAGACACTGTCATGACATAAAAGAAATGGCTAATAGGTCAAAGCTATAGACTGCAGTCAAGGCAAGTACTCACAATCTATAGTGTCTCAATCGCAGTCAAGGCAAGTACTCACAACCAAGACAGCCAATCATAGTATAAAAATCCTATAGACCGTAGTCAAGGTAAGTACTCACAATCTATAGAATGTCAAAGTCAAGTCCTACTCAAGTCATGTCAACTCAAGTCAAGTTATAATCAAGTCGAGGGAATCGTGGTGTAGGACTAGACGACTCTATCAAGGAATACATATAAAAATAACACAATGTAACAGATCATAACAGAAAGGAACAAGAATGTGCAGACAACTAGAAACATGTAAA
>JANAVB010015398.1:2778571-2804562 GCA_029216955.1 Iris pallida
TTTGTACTCCTCAGCTGTTAAGACAATGTCCAGATTACGTCAGTCAATATAATTAGGTCCAGTAAGTTTGTTTTCTTTAAGAATCACGATAAGTGGACTGAACGAACCCATTTTTGAAATCCTGAGAATCACATAAATAAAAATTATATAGGGAAAAAACTTTTTGAATTAATTAAATATTGATTCCCTCAAAATAATAATAAGAAATTTACCAACACCTTGAATATCATGAATTTAGCATGCCATGATAGTGTGGACGCATACAAATTCAACTTTGTTCAAGTAGGTACTACCTATTAATTTTACTATCATGTCAACATAACTTTTCGACAAATAAAATTAATATGTTGGTCTTGCTCTAGTCATACAAATAATAGCAGTGACTCCGATGGGGAGGCTACCATTATTTGTATCTAAGTGTATACCATTACTTAATACTAAGTCCATTACATTGTAATGAGTCCTTCAGATGGAGAAGTGAACACATACTAGATAACTTTCTACAATTATCCCTATAGAAGTTTGTACTGGTGATCCATAATTATACGCATCCGATATAGAGGAAGACACTAAAGCCAACGCACAAGTATAATTACATCACCTACAAACCAATAATGGAGACCATAGGATTTATACTAAATAAATATCCTCTCCCACTTAGTTATTTAACAATGAGGGTTTTTTCTACTAGTTGATATTATGTCCATGTTGTCCATTATTAAAGTAGGCTTAGTTTTTCAAAAAAAACATTCACACAATAATAAACATACATAATTAGAAAAAACAAAATGACAACAAATAAGAGAAAAATATCCAACTATTATGGTCATCTTTCCTGCTCCGTCCTCAACTATCCGAATCCAAAATATGGCGTTGCGCAGATCTATTCGGGGTTCGACCTGTCCGGTCAGGTTGCGGGGTTCGGGACAGTACCCCGATTTAAAAAAGGTTTTGGTTGTCAATTCCTTCATCGAAAACCATCTGTCTGCCTCTGGACTGCTTAAAACCAGCATCTCGTCCGGTGTCAAAAGCAGCCACCATCGCCATCACGATTGATCAAAAATAATTAAGATTACATCAATCCTATGCCTTCCAAAGGAGTTCACAGATAATCTAGATTGAAAAATAAAATTATAAGCACGATCAACCCTCGTGATTTTAATTACATCCACAGCAATAACAACATCAACGACATGTCCGTGGTTTAAAACAATCACAAAACAAAACATGTATTGGACCATAATAGTTGGATCTAAGATGCTTCAAAATCGAGTTAGAATATATCTACATCTACCGACTCTTACACAACGCAAGTTTTATTGGACAACATGGACGTATCAATCAATACGCAGATCCAAAGTAGCTCTGATACCAATTGATGGAATTGAGGATTCCCAGGACCCTTACTTTGGAGGACGTATTGATCGATAGAAAGTTAAACATATTTAATACGTGTTATAACCCTTCATAGGCGGAAACTAGGGTTCACGAATTATACCTGTGGCGGAAAAAAGACAAGTAGTTTCTGGCAATCTCGAGCGGACGACCCCAAGATCTTCTACACGTATCCCTTCCTCAAGTTGGATGTCGTGTGGGCGACGATCTCCCAACCTTTTCTTCTCCTTGGCAGCCCTCTCTTTCTCTCTTACGTGAATCACGAATTTAGAGAAAGCTTCAGATTTTTGATCAATAATTTTGGCGGCCAGAGAATAGAGGATATATATAGGCTACGACAGGGACCATGAGAAAAAAATAGGGTTAGGCCTCCTAACGGATCTGGATATCCCGTGTTCAGCCTGAACACACAATCCAGGCCCATTAACTATATCTCGGTCCACTAATGAGCTATTGTTGCACTACCTCCCTAATCCCAAATTATGTTTGTGGGATCCTTTTATTATATGCTCGTTTGGCTCCCCATGTTAAGATATCGAATGTCCGTCGATCAAATTAAGTTACTGACAACTATATTAATTCGACATCTTTTATCCTTAAGTAGTACCGCTCAACTTTATTTGTCATGTTAGATATAATCCACCTGCAGGGTTTACATGACAATCCTTATGAGCTCCTTAAGGGGACATCATCAATCCGATGTATCGGAACATGGATTCCATTTATAATCAATAATCCATCATACATATAATGTTATTACCCAATTCATAGATGTTGTTGACCCACAATGAATCTCACTCTTTCTTGAGTCAAAGTAATGCACACTACATATACATGTCTGTTATTATATCCGGATTAAGAGCACAAGCATCCATAATAACAGAGGTGTTTGTTCTCTTATGTAGTCAGTACAAAGAGAACAACCTCAAGTGGTCATGTTCAATACACACAAAGTGTACTAGTGTAAACCTATAGTCAAGATAGACTAATACCAGATTATACTACAACCTTTGCAATAGATTGTCCAAGTCCATCTAGGTTGTGAACTATTTATATATTCCATAGGGAACTGATAATATGATCTTCTGTGTGACACCACACACCATATTATCTACAATATAGAATATCAGACGTTTGCATTAACACTTGCAATAAATACAATATGTAAACATTTGCCCATATGATTCTCATTCAAAATTTAAGGAAATAAGGTTACTACAAAAGTGATGCTTTAGTATATAACCCTAACAGGAAGCTCATTAACTTGGTCATTTTTCAATACAACTAAAATGTGTCTGCAAGGAATACCCTCACCTTCGAATAGCATACATGAGCATGATGTAATTTTTTTTGACTTGGATCATAAATAACCTCCCTTGATTTCTTTCCACGTTCCGTAATAACGAAAACCATATGTTTGCCTTGAGTTTTAATCTCCTTCGTCCCACAAACCAACAAGCTTTCAGAAAGTTCTTTTTGAAAATCATAAAGATACTATGAATATATATTTTACTCATCTGAATCTCTATAGGAGTACGAATCAGTGTTCTGCGAATTATGGCATGATCCTTCTCCTTCTTCAACTCCCTTTGACTTGAGATGACCCTTTCAAATTGGAAATAAAATTCCATTAAATTTCTATTTTCAGAAGTAAAGTGACCAAAAAAGTTATTCATACTCTCAAAACGTTGTGTAGTTCTCATTCCAGCCAAAAATTGTCCTTCAAATATGGAGGGATCCACTTGTTTCAAAGTCCATACATATCATGAAACCATTTATTAGTGTCCAATCCATATTCTTTGATAACAATATTCCAATTAGAATCAAACTCCTCTATTGTTTCTAAATTATAAATGCAATTCTTCAGTTCTTTATGAAACTTCTAGTTTGTATTCAAAACACCGCCAACTTTTTCAGAAACTTTCTTCAATATATGCCACATGCAATATCGTTGTCGTATATCCTTGAAGACACGTTCAATAGCAATGCTCATTGCTGGGTCTTGATTTATAATGATAGCATGTGGTTTATTTCTACTCAATTGCATCGATAAATTTATCGAATAACCAAACAAAAATTTCTGTTTTCTCATTAGATAGTAAGACAGCACCAAAATTTGTGGATTGCTTATGGTGGTTTATGTCACACCCCAATTTCGAAGAACCGATCGTCCTCGCTAAGGCGTGATGCCACGTGAGCCTTGGTTGCGCTTACGTAAGGTGGGTTCCATAACGGCCGATTACAGTAGCTTACGACGGGGTCATCACACAGAATTTCCAAGCAGAGAAGTTGAATAACACCAAGACATGTATAAAATGATAGACTTTATTGATATTGAAACAAGATTACAAGGACGCGAAGCCAAGATTACAAGTCACTCAAGCGCACTTTGACGAGAACATATAATATTATATTCTATCCCTTAATGTATACCATTTTATGCTCATTTTATGACTAAAGGTACTCATTATATTTTTATTTTTCTTTAGGATGCAATTGGAGACACTAAGTACAAAATGGAGATAAATTACAATTTTGGACAGTTTTGACACCTTTAACCAAAATGGACATAACTTTCTCCTCCGAAAAGAAATTGAGGTGATTCAAAAAGATTTGGAAAACTAAAACAAAGGGCTACAACTTTCATATTCTGAGTTTCTCGAGATTCAGGCTGCATCATAGACGAAATTAGACTTAAAGTTGGGTTAAAGATGCTTGAACAAAAATAGGAACAAAAATAACTATTTTCCTACTTGTTCTATGACTTAGTTTTTTTTTGTGAAGTTGTAACTTTTAGAGGATTTGTAGGGAGATATTGTGGGCTTCAAAAAAGTAATTTAGGGTGTATAAAATGGATAGAGATCATGAGGAAAGAGGACCACAACACACAACTCTTCTTCTACTTCTCTAACTTTTTTTTTGACGTTTTGATGAACATGTGTGGCTAAAAGTCTTGTTTGTCGAAGAAAATGGAAGCCTCGGAATCAATAAAATTTGTGAGATCTAATTTGTGTTTATATGTTTTATTTGTATTTTGAGTATCAAATGTTTTCTTATGCATATTTCATGACTATCTTGTTTAATTACTAGGAGGCATACTAGTTTATTATTCTTGATAATCTATTGCTAAATTAGATATCGAATCCAAAATTGTTCGATCCCTCTAATTTGTGAAGCAACCAAGATTTAATAAATTACTGCTTTGTATTATTAAATCTTAGGAAGAAACCATTCGACTAAATTAAATGCAACCACTTGTGCTTATGTTATTTTGTTTCATCGATCTCATTAAGTTTAATATGCTACTAGATTAAACCTTTAGCGCTTGTCTGGGGTTGTTTAGTAGTTAAGGTTAATTAGGTCGCTTGTTTCTAATTAACTGTGGCTAAAGGAGATAGAAAAATAATTTCAACGATGAATATTCATAATACGTATCAATATATGTTTGCATCTATGATCAGTTTCAAGATTCCAATGGTAGACGTAGGCTTAGACCAACGTTTATTATTTTGATTTATTTTCATATTCTACTTGATCTTTTTCATTGACTTTCATTTCATCCTTGTTCACATAGCATAAAATTATACTAATTACTTTCCGTGGGATCGTTCCTTACTCTCACTTCTACATATAATTTTAAGAGTAAAGGTTTTATTTTTGGGTGCCTACGACAGCACACCAAATTTTGGTGCCGTTGCTGGAAAGTAATTTTAGTTAATTTTTGTGATCTTTATTTCGTTCTTGTAATAAAATATTTTTTTATTAGCAAAAAAAATCTTTAACAAGACATGGCGACCAATTCTCAACAATTTGTCACGTGGCTTGATCTTCCATCTAGGCATGCTAATAAGGTAAATATTAATTCTCTTGAACAACAAATTGCTAGTTCACTACCAAAATATGTCACATTAGCGAGGCCAGATGATGTCGCTAAACATCAAAAATACGCTGCTGAAATAAATTGGTGACGAAATTAGCGACGTGTTGACAATGTCACGTAAAACATGGTCGCTAACTAGAGAAACGTCGTTGTTCGTTGCTATAGCGACGTAAGTCTGCGATGCAGCACGTCGCTAGATTTTTTCACAAGTAGCAACGTTTATCGACATTGTGTTGCTAATCTGCGACATATAAATTCGTTGCTAATTGTCGCTGACATTTCAACTGTTAGCGACGTAAACTGTAAAGTTTAGCAACGTTTAGCGACTCCATATCTGGCAATTTGGGATTGCCATGTCACCATTTTAGCGACGTTTGGCAACATCCAGTGACGTTACGATACTTGCATAGCGACGTATGATACGAACTTAGCGACGATGATAGCAACGTTGCCTGACTAAAGTTGCTGACCTGTAATATTTGCCACGTCAGCATTTTTGCGATATTCAGCGACATTCTGATTCTCAGGTTTGCGACGTTCCGATACACCTTGGTGACGTATGCTTGTGTTGCAAAGCATCGCTAACTCCAAAAAAATATAAAAAAACCAGAATGTAATATGCCTTTTATATAAATGACAGTTACATTATAAAATATTGTACCTGCATTTAGAGTGACAATTTTTAAATAATAGACCCGGATCAACCCTCCATAGAATTTCCTGAGTTCGTCGACCCCTTCGACGGAACACTCAACACCGGTAAACCAATATAGAGACAAATGATAAAAATGCACTACCAATAATCAAATAAATAGAATCTAACGATCAAAAAGACAGGAAATAGCTGGTTGGATACAAATCTTCTACCAAACGGCTATAAAAAGTGTGTCCGATAATATTCAACATAACATAACACAAATTGTAAGTAAGTGTATAAAACAAATACATAAAGACCAAACAATGGGACACCAACACAACAAATGAATAAGTCCAATAAAGGACTACTATGCCTGGTCAGGATGAGGAGGAGTAGTAGGCAATCCCGGTATCTGGAACATCATGAATTTATACTATGCCGGGGTCAGCATCATCGGTGATGACTCATCAGTAAAAGGAAGATGAGGCAGTGGAACCGCTACAGTCTGTGTGGATGCCGACGCACGACCAGGAAGTGTCTGCTCCATGGCTAGCAGTCTGGAGTTGGTAGAATCCATAACAGCTGCCAGGCTCGAAACCTGCTCGCCAATGGCCACCTGCGACCCATACAATGCGTGAACGGCAAGATCCTCCCTCTCCTGTACTGCCTGAACGGCATGATCCGTCCTCTCACCCGTCTCCCTAATGGTGTGCTCGAACATATCAAATCATGCGGTGAGGTCCGTATTGTCCGTCTGATGCTCTATAATCCTCCATAATAGTTCGTTACGCAGCTCAGTAAGCTGGCGACGGAGTTCCTCCACTTGGACCGACTCCTGTAAGGGCTGTAGGGAATACACACTAGCAGAGGGGGCCCTGGATGACTGCGTTGCCATAAGGGCACCGTAGGATCCTGTACCGTAGTACGTACCTCTCTGAAGACCACCAACGACGGTCATCCAGAGCTCGTCCAACGTCCGAGCCAGAGGGGGCTACGAGGAAGTACCAGCCCCTCCCTCCGTAGATGCACTAGTCATCTTACGCTCTAGCCTACAATACTCATCCTAGAAAAGTGTGCATCTCGACAAACATAATATTTACTACCAACCTAGTTATTCCACGTCTATGGATGTATATTGCATATTTCTTAAGTTATACTAAAGTTAGTGACACATAAAGTAATACTTAGATAGCTATGCGTGGCCCGATCATCGATGAGCTTTCTGTCCTTCCGATGGGTGGCTAGGAATACGGTCACCAAGTTGGTGTCCTCACCCCTCTTTATATGTTATAATAATTTGTTTGTTATTAAAATTAAATATTTTATTCCTACTTTTATTAAAATAATATATTACAGTAAAATACATACCAGCCAACGAAAATGTTCCGTCATGGGAATCGAGCCACCACACCACTTTCCTGCCTTCGTCCTAGCCGCCTTCGCCTTCTTCGACCGTTCTTTGTACCTAGGAGCGTCGAATCTAGCCTTCATGGCAGTCCACTGCTCGGGCGTGATCCAACCTTGGATCGGTTTTTCGGAGCGGTCTCGAGCCTTTTGGTCGTCGATCGCATCCCGGATCAACTTGGCGGCAACGGTAGGAAAATGCTTCTCGATCGTCTCAGCCCGGTGTGGTGGATAAAAATATATTTTCTATAAGAATTAAATTAGTTAGTTATATAATATGCATAAAAGATGATTTATACTAAAAGCAATATACTTTAGTTACCTTGAAGTGGGTAAACTAGAATGCCTTCCTCTCGTCCGAGGCATCCGAGTAGTTGATCCAAGGGCCCCCGTAGTTGGACCTCAGAAATAGCCCCAATGCCCTCTGAACTGACGGAGGACGATATCTACACAACGATAATTAAATTCATGAATATATAGATATAAGTATATACAAATGTTAACTAATTAACTTACTTTGTAGGCCCGTCGGACCAAATCTCCATCCTTGTCTCGTTCGGAGGGGCACATGGAGGATTGTTCGGATCATATAGAGACGACGTAGGTGCGACCTCCTCCACAGGCTCCTCCATCTCTATAGTGCCGTCCGCAGGAGGAACGCTACTGGACATGATAGGATCTGGCCTGGAACTGTCCGTCCTAGGAGTACTGCCACGTACCGTCGACGCAGACTGATATCTGAGTGGCTGGTATACTAGAGTACTAGGAGACGATGGACCGACACTGTCATCCACTAACGGAGTGCCACTCCATCCCCTGATGGAACCTCTACCTCCACGGGATACTCCTCTACCGCCAAGGTGGCACGATCATTTGCGTCCTGCCATACCTGATAGAAATAGATATCTACAAGATAATAACCATGCATTTAACATATCACAGTTTATAAAAATAGACCCGGAGCAAACCTCCGTTGAATTTTTAGAAAATAATCGAGTCTATATAATAGCATCCAAAATATCTAAGTCTAGATAATAACCATATCTAGAAAATAAGAAATATCAAGAGTTATAAAAACATCCAAGTCTAACCCAGAAATAAGTATACCGAAAACAAATCTGGTTAAAAGTCATATCATACTGCTCTACCCTCTACGTAGGTGCAGAGAGATCTCCTTCCTCAGCCATTGTGCATAAGTAGGATCTACGCCAGCAAGATCAATATCCATAGAAGATGGATGACTGGAACTCCTAGTACAACTGCCTTCTGGTGCCACCTCCTCCTTCATAGCTATCTCGGCTTTAGGAATCACTTCCTCCTTAATAGTAGGAGGAAGTTCTTCCTTGACCTTCATCTCTGCTTTAGATACCACTACCTCCTCAGCAGCAGGAGGAAGCATTACCTCCTCAGCAGTAAGAGGTACCACTACCTCCTCAGCAGCCATCTATGCCTCTCTCAAGCGACGTGCTCGGGTCATAGGTGCCATCGAGATAGATTGATGGAAACATAGAGATTAATTAGGGATTAATCAAAATGACAGTATTAGATGTGTAATATGGAAGATTCATTATTGTATGGAGATTAATTAGTGGTTAAACATATTTTACATTTTATTTTATTTTTAATCATTTTCTGAAAATTCATCTTCTTCGTCCTCTGCGTCCTCATCTTCCTCTTCCTCCTCATCTTCGCTTTCATCTACTTTATTTTTCTCTTCGGATACTTCTTCCTCTTCTACACGATTAGATGTGTAATATGGAACTTCCGTTGTGTCTACATCAACTGTATTTGTTACGAGAGGTAGCTCGTCCTCCTGATAAGCTATTTCGTCAACATCGTAGGTATTTCTGGCTTTAGTCTTTCATACTGACCACCAGTCCAACCTAGTTGTTCTCCGTCTAGGATAAGTAGTGAAGTAAACTAGTTGAGCCTGACTTGCTAGGACAAATGGTTCATATCCTTGATATCGACGCCGGTAGTTAATATCCACAAGACCATGCTTGTCAATTTTCCAACCTTGATCATGGATCGGATCAAACCAATCACACCTGAATGACACGATCCTAGCTGGCTCTATGCCATAGTTATATGTCAACTACATAATCTCCCGTAAGATGCCATATAAATCATTACTTGGATCGACATCTTTATAGTTTGTAGATCGAATACACAAAAAAACTATTTTTGGTCGAATCAAGATCCGAAAAGTTCTCTCTGATCGGAGCATTTGTTGACTTGAACCTAAACCCATTCACACAATAGCTTGGCCAGATTTTGACGAAATAAATGGGTCCTTTGGCTAGAGTTCTAATAGACTCATTCTCTAGTATTGGGTCCGGACGATCGACCTAAATACCACAAGATAAGAAATTAAATTCAGCGTTCCGTTAATTACTGTGCAAAGTGCATATACGAAAAGTAATTACTGAGTATCTTATATATGCACTCAACCATGAAAAAAAATGACATCTCATTTCCTGTTCCAGTTCTTCATCCATTATTGTACTGTCTACTCGACCTCACCTCATCATTAAATGTGTTAAAAATAACAACACATCGACCAATTAGTGTAATAATAATATTGGATACTATTAGATGCATAGATGACGTAAACATGGATGTATTAGTTACTTACCCCTCGAGCTTCTCCACTTCATCCTCGTCGCAGTTGAGTAATATATATAACTGAGTAGCCCTTAAACGGATATATACCCGAAAATTGAACATCTTCTTTCATCTTTCACCTCTCTTCAACCTATTTTGTCCAACCCTAACCCTAGATCTCTTATTTTTTGGCGCTCTCTCCTCTCCAAGCTCAAGTTTTGAAGGTTTTGCTTCCATTCTCATCACTTATTTTTTAGGTATATTTCTTGTAGTTCCTAATTTCATTATCTTCTTTCAATGACACGTAGACTTTTCAATAGAGGAAAGAGGAGTAAGAGTAAAGCTTTATCATCTAATCCTCATTCTCTTCCTCCTAATGTCAATCCCCCTCACCCATTATTCAATCCACCTCCTCCTCCCAATGCCGACACCTACAATGAGAAAATCTTTGTTCCGTTAGAAGCCTTTAACGAGTGGTATTCTGATTTTTGCTCACGTAGTGTGGTGCATGGACATCCCATCAATTTCACCATATTTTCTAAATTTGATCCTAATTTTAAGGATCTTTGTCTTGATGAACTTGTGGCTACCTCCTTAAGAATTATCTCAATGCAATTCAAATGTTCTATTGCAATCTTACATATGATGACCGTAAGATTTATTCTAGGATAGCCGATATCAACATTGCGTTCGATGACCTCGACTTGGTGGATTGCTTATAACTCCCTGAACCCAATTCTTGGGAACGTCTTGTTGATGCTCGTGAATTCAAATTTGTTGGCGATATCACCCTAGAAGGCTTTAAGGACATAATGTGTGCACTAAATACTCGCCCTTGTAAACTTTGTGCCAAATATCTCAACAACCACTTTTATGAACTTTATCGCATCATATTTTCGTCCATCCTGCCCAAAGCCAGATCTACTGATGAAGTCACTTACCTTGAGATTACGACACTATTCTATCTACACTTCACCATCCCTTTCAATTTTCCACGCACGATGATGGATTGGATAATTCGTGCAAGGAAGAAGCCTAAAACACTTGTTTGTGCTATGTACCTTCTTATGATCTTTTCTGCCTTCAACATTCCTTTAGACGAGTGTCAGTTTCTAGCAGCTCCGACATATCTCTCTAAGGCTTGTAGGACTGTTCTTGCACCTGTTTCTCCTGCTCATGTTGAGGAAGAATCTTCTGATTCTGATATGCTCAACCCGATCCTCCTGCCACCCTATATTCCATCAGAGACATGTTGTGCGACCGCTTCCGATTGGAAGATGATTGCTATTCTCAGCTGGACTATCGGACCACTCTTCAGATGAGCGCCATCAGCAACACTCTTCATGACATCCAGTACAACATGGCATGACATCCCACTATACCATTTCCTACGGGTCGAGACCATTCTCGCGAAGGCTACCGGATTGATGACCCTTGGGCCATGAGGTATCTGGATCCCGATACTACTTTTATCGATCCTCGTCGCTCTGCCAGCGAGCCGTCGGACTCTGCCAGTCCATCCCATCCTCTAGCTCCATGATGGTTGTGGTTGACTACTAGATGATGCTGCTGATGCATCTCAGTTATGATTTTGCTTTGTAGTTTCATTTTATGCACTCTAGTTATATTTCTGCTGTGTTTCTTATTTTATTTGATATGTATAACTGCAATTTTCTCATGATGGATTATCAAAACTGCTAGTGTTCTCTATTAAACGTTTGGTTATGGTTAAAGTTGGGTGCTTGCTCTCTTCACTTTGTCTATCTTTTATCTCTTTACGGGGGAGCTATACTATATTTTGCTAAGTGACAAAGGGGAAGAATAATAGATATTTGATGTGATAATGTATATGATGTGATATGTATTATGGTGTGCTTGGATAATAACTTTGTATCAGGACAAAAATGGAAATATCTATTTGCAGGGGAGCCACTTCATATGTACAAATTATTTTATCTCCTTCAACATGTGTCCAGGTATGAATATTGAGACATACAAATATCATTTTGTCAATTATCAAAATGGGGGAGATTGTTGACCCAAACTGGATCACAGATAACCTGATTTAGAGAATTAACAAAATGATAACTGATATGATCCATACGACACATCAAGTTCAAAATAGGACATCATCTACGATCCAATACAACGTATCAAGTTCAAGACAGACGTCATCAACAAAGCTGTTACAATGCAAATATATTTGTTCTCAGTCTATAATTTTTTAATTTATTGAGTCTAGGAAAATGTACGTTGAGTCGCACCGAGTCATCTCAACCCCTAGACATACTTCTCCAAGCTCCACCATACAAAATAAAACAATCCTTGAACCAAACCAAACCACTCTAGCCCATTTAGAACTTCTAGTATGAGGAAGACAGAGTTTGGGCCAAAATCTGCCTAAGGTAGAACTCGGGCCGAACTCTGTCCCCTAAAAATTAACCACCTAATTTTTAGGAACACCCTGCTACGAGCTATCCAACGTTCGAATTTTTGAATATCTAGGACATAAGTCTGGCCGAACTCTGCCCCCCTGACTAGTATAAACAGGGCTTGATTTCTCTCATTTCAAATCATCTCTCACTCTCAATATTCTAAGCCTTATACATTCTAAGTCTTACTCTTCCGATCTACTAGCCACAAAACTTCTTAAGCCCCAAGGTGCTCAGTACGATTCAACTAGAAGTTCTGTGCAAGAGTTGAAAAGAAGTCACTTGAAAAATTTCAAGTTTTTGCCTCTGTGAAGTTTCAAGAAGTTGGCGTGCTCTTTTGAGTAAAGGCACATGTGTACCCTATTTCACAAATAGTGGATTTCAATCCTGAGCTAGAGTTCTCAGGCCTGGACTAGTCCTTTACGAGGGAAACCAGGTTATATCGCTGTGTTTGTGTGTGCTCTTCTAAACTATTATATTTTCTGCATTATTACTCTCTGATTATATAGTTGCTTCTGGACTTAGCATAGAGTTAATTTTTAATTGGTCATTATTGACACAAACTCTATTTGCCCCCTCTAAAGTTGCGTTTACGTTACTTCACAAGCGAGCTCCGCCTCAACGAGCAAGTACATAT
Source organism: Iris pallida (assembly GCA_029216955.1). Taxonomy (NCBI): domain Eukaryota; kingdom Viridiplantae; phylum Streptophyta; class Magnoliopsida; order Asparagales; family Iridaceae; genus Iris; species Iris pallida. The sequence goes on from JANAVB010015398.1 coordinate 2,791,561, forward strand.
AACTTGCGCATAAAAACTGTTAGGTGGTCAGTACACAACCGTACTGGTGGTGTGATCTCCTCGCCCACCCATACAAAACTAATATATTTATTTATTGTGTACAACTATTTCTTTAGATTGTCTTTCTAATGTTTCCTTAGAATCAGTTTTAGGACACAGACTCCTGGCCTATTTTGTCTCTAGACCGTCACCGTTGTCATGCACCAGAACCAGAATACTAGAGAGCAGAGGACAGACATAGCCAACTATGTACATTGGAGTGCAACATATTTCGCAATATGGTCACGGCTGTCTAGATGCATGAGGGTTAATCTACAATCTATCAGTCTCTTATTGTCAATAATAAGCCTAATGTCTCAATCCCAAGTAAGCAAATAAAAGTTACAAGATGTTCGATCATCAGACATACAAAAAGTAAGGCATCCCAAACATTACATATTCAGATGATCATAAATCTAGTCATACAAAATGTGAAGAATAGCAAGAGTTAAGTCATACATGATCAATCCTAGGATTTGTCAATCATGTTACAGCCCTTAGACAGACAGAAATAAAGTTGCAATATGAGCTAACACATGCTCGGCGACTAAATACCTCAAAAAAATAAGTTACAGTAGAGTGGGGGGCCAAATAAGAAACCCACTCGTTGCCTCGGTTACTCTTGGTATTTACCATCTGACTGTAAGACATGTAGATCGTCGGGTATCACTCCAAAATTTGGTCATACGAAACCAGCTAGGTCAGACCCCAGAAAGAGCAAGTACCACAAAGGTAGCTCAACTTATGAACTAAAACCAGCATATAAAGAATAGAAGAACTGATACAAGAAACATATTGATAAAATCATAAATGACAAGAGTTAAAATGAACATATTTGCTTACATCAGGAAGAACAAGAGTTGGAATATAATTTCTATTTTAATCATGAGATAATCATTCAGGCACGGCCAATCAAGTCCTTCGGCTTGCTATTATTAGCTAACTAGGGTTATCACAGGCTTAGTTACTAACAAGATGCAGTTGAGATCTTCTCGCAGTCACAAGCTCTGCAGACTATCCAGGCTATTCAGGCAAATGTTACGAGAGTTATTAGGATTACAGGTGTATTGAGTACTTGAATACAAGAAGTGCATCACATGACACTGTGCGAGAAATGTGCCTTGCTCGACGGCAGGCTACAAGTCCCCAGGTGTGGTCAGGATAACGGGATCACCTATAACTGGAAGATCTCTCTATATAAACTACTTGTTCGATCTAGTTGTTTAACCTAGTCAAATTCATCATGAATCCTTGACTGTGGTAACCATGAATCCATGTCCTAGACATGATGCAAGATAAGACATGTAGCTTGTGCAATCATAATCGAGAAATCAACCACAGAGTCAAGACAAGAGTTACACTAGCAAGACAGGAATAGCTGTCACAACTGCAATCAAGGTTATACATGTTAGGTCGGGTTTACCTGTCATATCAAGAATACTTGTCAAGAGTGTGCCTCGATGGGGCCACTATCAGGATTATCAGGACGAGATTATATTATCAAGTGTAGGTCATGCCAAGTCAAGTTCTGGTTATAGTCAAGTTCTATCATCTTCAAGTTCAAGTTACTAGTTCAAGATTATTAAGTTTTCAAGTCGGGTCGTCGCAGTTTAGGCCAAGTATAGAAAACATGCAAAGAAGATCGAGAACCTCTACATCATGAAATACGAGAAACTTGTATAAAATGGTTAACGTCCATGGGTGATTGAAACTATCAGTCGTATATGAACTCCAATAAAGTAAGATAGAAAGATTTTTGAAGTCAAGACGAAGATCTACAACTTTCATATTTTGAGTTTTACAAGATTCTAGCTACAAAACAACTTAAACATGTAAATTCGTGCATAGAACGCATGGGCAAATCCGCACATGGGCAATTCTGCGCATGGGCAAAGTTGCGCATGAGAATTTTCACGCATGGGCAAATCCGTGCATGGTCAATTCCACGCATGAGCAAATCCGTGCATGGGAATTTTTGTGCATGGGAAAATCTGCGCATGGACGCCCCAGTCCCAAAATACGTAGGACTAGGAACGTAGACATGCCAGCTGTATTCATACGAAGTGTACTCCAATATATGGAATCCTCGTATGAGTACATAAGCTATAAAATGCAGTGGAACCATAACTAATCTCATCCACACAAAATAAAAGAATAGAAGATATCATATAATCAACTATGAAATTGTCATATGGTACATGTAGTTGGACGGAGACAAATCTACTACCAACTATAAAAAGAAATACAATACAAAAGAAAGAGTTTGGCGAGTGATGCGAAGATAATAGAACACACCTGGCGAGATAACCAGGTCCTCAGAGGAACGTAACAAGACACATAATATCATGCCATATAAACTGAATAAATATTGCTCAAATAAATAAGTCAATTGAATTATAACATGGTCCAATACACACCTATTGAATGAGCGTACCATCCCCCCAACCAAACAAGGACAGGAGATGGTAAACTAATTCACAGTGACGTATCTTTCCATGATATAAATCCAATATGGTATCCGGACCCCAACAAGGTTCAATACCTTCTCATCGAAGTAGTAAGTCACACATACAACCAAACAAGGACAAGATATGACAAACTAATCCGCGACAAGTTATTGTTCCAAGCCACGGTCAGATACAAGTACCCAAACCAAAAGTACTCGTACCTAACGGATAAAGGTGCCTAACCGTTCTAAGTAAAATGTAGTTAAGAACAATCCTTCCTACGTATGGGCCCTGGCTGAATAGGATCGGCATAGTCCCCCCTTGAGGCACTAGAGGCCCAATCAATAAGAGCATAACGTTCCGCAGAACGTCAGTGGCCGTCAGTAATCATGGGTCATCAACCACGTATCTCCAGCGGAGAAACCGGGTCACAAGGGAAAGTGCATCGAAGCCCATACGCTAAGAAATTATCCTCCCCGCCCAATGCCTATTGTGTTGTATCCACAACACAAAACTACTATAACCGCTAAGTCAAACTAGCATGCAATCTCTATTAGCGGTTATTCCTATCGTACGGCGTGTATGTACTGGTGGCCAGCCAATCACGTACGTCCGTGTTCTACATGCGACACACAACTTCGTGGTACAACGTGTCAAGGCCAATGAATGCAACACACAAGGTTGTCCCTTAAATCTAGGTTTAATATGTGAGAAAAATAATACATAGCAGAAAATATAAATGAACAGTAAGTTCTAACAGGTTATGCCATGTATCACAGTTTATTTTACATAAAGAAAATAATAAACAATGCATAAAATATGAGCTAAAATAAGAAAACAGCAAATGTCAAGGTATCTTGCCTGGTATAGCGCCTGGTGTACTGCAATGATCAAGGTGGCATGAACCGCGACTTCGGTGTAACAACTATGCATGGTGCCCTCTGATGGTGGCACAGTCAGTCCTATTGGGTCCAGAAGGGTGCAATTAGTTAGGTTCGACATAAAGTAGGCTTGAATTGGCGAAAGAATAGGAATAATGGGATTAGTTATGGAAAGGAGCAAATAGGTAATAATAAAGATATATACGATTTTTAGAAAACTATTTATAATCCTTGAATATGTGGTTACTAGAAAATAATTTTTAAATGAATAATGAAAAAAATTAGTTTTAGGCAAAAACTCCATGTTGTAAAATATGGTTTTGAGATAGAACACTATATTACTTAAAACGTTTGAGAAATAAAAAAAATTATTTAAAAATTTTGAAACTACAATTTTATGGGTCAAAATAATCTTAATAAATTAATATTCTAATAGCAATTAATTTAGGGTTTAAAACTAGATTTGAACATAATGAGGTTTCTCAAGCCTACTATAAAAATATTTATAAAATTTTATACAAAATTTTATACTTCATGAGTATAGTAAAGATACTAATAATAATATCCATAATAATAATAATATACTAACAGAAATCGTAATAGTTATAAATTATTATTATTTATAAAATTAAACTAGTATACTTACATACATACATACATATATATATAGAATTATTTCGTAACTTAGGATTTTAAAAACACTCCACTAGGGCCCATTGGCCCGGCCCATCTACTGGGCTACTCATGTTGTCCCTATACTATTTGAGGTACCAAGAAGCAAAGGAAGGAGAGAAATAAATAGATAAATAACAAATTAGAATGAGAGAAAGGAAGGAGGAGAGGTGAGAGAGTGAGAGCGGAAAGGAAGGGAGCAGAGAGAGAGAGAGAGAGAGAGAGAGAGTCATGGGAGAGTGAGGAAGCTGGTGAGCGGGTAGATCAGGAAGAGGGAGAGAAGGAGAGGAAGATCGGGGAAAGCTCACCGGAAACGCGCGTTCACCGAGAGAGGTACCCCGGTCCGGTGGTGCTGCCGAGGAGGGTCGCCCTCCTAAGGATGGGTGGCGGCGAGGTGTGCGGTGCACGACTAGGGGTCTCACGACGTGGGAAGGAGCCTTACCGTGGAGCTGGAGGTGGGCGCTCGCGAGCCAGGACGGAGGATGTCGGGTGGTCCGACGAACGCATGCGGTGTTTGGGCGGTGATGGATCGGTCGTTCGCCGGAGAAGGAGACCAGGGCGGTCGTGCGCGGAGGGCGGGCGGAGGCGGCGCGCACGCGATGACGGCAGCTCGCCATCACGCGGCAGCGGCGGAGGTAAGTCCTGGCGGTTGGGGTTTCAAATTTTGGGTTATTATTTTTTTGGTTTGTTGTCGGTGGTGGCGTGGTGATGATGATGGTGATGGTTGTCGGCGTCCACGGGGTGACTAGGGCGAGGTTGGCCGAAGCCGGAGGCAGCGAAGTTGGGTTGTGGCTGTAGTCGCGGGTTGGAGGCAGTGAGGAGGTGCTGGTGGCGGTGTGGTAAAGGAGGCCGGAGTCTGGGTACGGTGGGTGGCTTTGGTCGGAGGTCTGGTGTGGTAGAGGTGGTCGGGAATCAGGGTTGGGAAAGAGGCTGTGGTGATGACGACGGGGTAGTGTTGTTCGGGCCGGGGACAAGGGCTGGTTTGTATTGGTCGCAGGAAGCGGTGTCGGGTCACGGGGAGCGGAGTTGCTAGCAGCGGGGTGAGCGGGGTGGAGGATAGCGGGATTCCGGCTAGGTTAGGGTTAGGTTTTAGGAATTGATTTATCATATCGGAGTTGTCAACACGGGGAAATGAATGTACTTGTAAAGGATGGAATAAGAATTGGACGGGGAACACGGACACGGTGCACGCACGTTTGTGGTGGAATTTGTGGAGGAATATTATGGAGAAAATATTGGAGGAGTACCTGCCTATTTATAGGATGTGGGAATTCCCAATTGGATAGGATTAGGAAAAGATTTAAAACCCAAATTAGATAATTCAATCTATTTAATTCAAATCCAAATCCAAATACAAATCCTATTTAAATTATATCCCTTTAGTTTAAAATCAAATCAAATAAATCAAATTTCAATTATAGATATTAATTTAATCTATTTAAATAAATCTAAAAATCAAATCAAGATTTAAATTGCCACAATATTTTCAAAATATGTTTTCCAAAAATGCTATTATAATAATTTTGAAAATACCTTATTATTTAAAATAAACTAATAATTAATTATGAGATATGTATGCATAATTATTTATACAAAATTATGCTTTTCTAGTATACAATGAAATATAATTTGTTATTAATAAATATTAGAAAGAAAGGCTTAAAATAACCAACTTAGAAATTTGGTATAATGACAAAAATAATTATTATATATATTATCTTGAAACTATAAAAATAGAAAATATGTACGCTCGCACATATTCACACTCGTCGAGCAATTACGAAAAATAAAATTTCGTGCGCGACGTACAATACGACTACGCGACGTACAATACAAAATTTTAAATCAGTACCAAATTTAATAAAAAAATTAGTAGAAATTTAGGAGTTTTACATCCTACCCAACTTAAAAGAATTTCGTCCTCAAAATTAAGAATTTGTAGGGAGGAGAAGACACAAGGGGGTATCGATGGAGAACAATCGATAACAAAATCATGCTGTAAGAAATCACGATCTAGTTCATAGAAAAAAGAAAAAATAATACGGTATGGTCACGGGTAATGAATGAGGGTCACGATTTAAGAGAGCGAATTAGGCTTATTCCTAAAATAAGCGATTAGAGGTCATGGTAGAAATATAGGGCCGAGAATGAGGACGAGGGGTTTTGGATCGAGTGATAATGGTCCTACTCGATAGGAAGGCTAGAGGAAGTTCTAGCACAACGCCTTCGTCCTTCTAACATAGGGGAAGGCAAAAGCAATATAGAGTTCGAAGGAGGCTATCGAATACGAATACGTGATTCAAAGACGACCGAATAATTCAAAAGGAGTTGCCAAGGCTGTCGCGGATGGGACTCTAGAGGACAAGTTTAACTATGTTCCATCCACGTAGAATAATAGACAAAAGTGAACCAAATGCACTCGGTTGATCAGACCATCATGCACCGGTTCTGATTAGACAATATGTTAGTGAGCGCGCTCACTAGCATAAGTCATGAACAAACTCGATAAATGGATGAGTTTGCAAAACTAGATTATAGTAGCAACATTAGTCAAGGTGGTAAAAACATAGGCACGAGAGACTAAGATTGGAAGCAGGTAGAAATTGGTTCGAACTTCTAAAGGATATAAGTCATGTCATGTGATGATCTTCATACAGTCCTCCTATAGTCTTCTTGTCCAAGTCTTTGGGTGGCTGGATGGGTTAGGTTTTAGGATTTGATTTATCGTATCGGAGTTGTCGACACGGAAAAATGAATGTACTTGTAAAGGGTGGAATAAGAATTGGACGGGGAACACGGACACGGTGCACGCACGTTTGTGGTGGAATTTGTGGAAGAATATTGTGGAGAAAATATTGGAGGAGTACCTGCCTATTTATAGGATGTGGGAATTCCCAATTGGATAGGATTAGGAAAAGATTTAAAACCCAAATTAGATAATTCAATCTATTTAATTCAAATTCAAATCCAAATACAAATCCTATTTAAATTATATCCCTTTAGTTTCAAATCAAATCAAATAAATCAAATTCAATTATAGATATTAATTTAATCTATTTAAATAAATCTAAAAATCAAATCAAGATTTAAATTGTCACAATATTTTCAAAATATGTTTTCCAAAAATGCTATTATAATAATTTTGAAAATGCCTTATTATTTAAAATAAACTAATAATTAATTATGAGATATGTATGCATAATTATTTATACAAAATTATGCTTTTCTAGTATACAATGAAATATAATTTGTTATTAATAAATATTAGAAAGAAAGGCTTAAAATAACTAACTTAGAAAATTGGTATAATGGCAAAAATAATTATTATATATTATCTTGAAACTATAAAAATAGAAAAAATGTTTTTCTAAAAATATGTACGCTCGCACATATTCGCACTCGTCGAGCAATTACAAAAAATAAAATTTTGTGCGCGACGTACAATACGACTACGCAACGTACAATATAAAATTTTAAATCAGTACCAAATTTAATAAAAAAAATTAGTAGAAATTTAGGGGTTTTACAATGGGCGAGACTCTCCTGCGCCTTCAGTCTATGTGCATAGAAAACCTATGCGTATGACGTGCATGGAGTCTAGAAATGCGTTGCCAGGACTCCTTAGCGCATGGCCTTTCGGCGCATGGCCTCCCGGATGCATGGGGGAGGTCGTCGGCCCCAAACAACAAGTTCATCCATGGAAGTTCCAAAAACTTGCCGTGACCATAACTTCCTCAAAACAAGTCAAAACCAAGCGGTTCAATAGCCAAAATTGAATATAATTGAATTCTCCACAACATAGAACCATTACTTTTTGGAAATACCAAGTTTTTAGAGATCAAAACCAAGAAAAACAAGAAAACTTAAAACTTAGATCTATAAAAATCTATCCATCAAAACCAAAACTCTCAAGTTCTAAAGATGCCTAGAATCAAGCAAGGAAAAGGATAAAACAAATAAAATTTAAGATCCATAACTTTATCTATTAAGCAAGTTGTACTTACCTTAAGTTGGTTGGTTGGTAGGAGGAGTAATGGAGAAGAGAAGTAAATGGGAATGAATAAGAGGAGAGAGAATAAGTTGGTATAAATACCAAGCCAAACCATATCAACCCAAACCAAACCAAGCCAAGCCAACATATTATGCAGAACCAATGTGAACCAAACCAAGATTAGCCAAGAACAAACCAAAACTAAACCAAGCTAAGACTAAGCAATACAAGTCTAACCACGGGTCACCGGACAAATGTCAAAAATCTGTACACGTATACCAAAAATACGTATAACAAAAAACTGGAGTAACAATCGTGTCTCGCACTGATAACTTACTTATCTGTGCTTCTGGACCATTCTCATGCCAACAATATCAACGTCTTGACTCGTGCTTGCCTTTTTGTCTTATACCTTAGGATGCAACAACATGGTCGTGCCATAAGACCTATTTGTGTGACAAACATCGAGGTCGTACTTCGAAATATAGTGCAACCCGTTCATACTTGTCTTATGGTCTTTCCCATTTCATATGACACCGACTCAAACCACACTCATAAACTTATGTCACTGACTCGACAAATGGTGCCACAACTTGTGCCGAAGCACGTGTCTCTGCTATAGCCAACTCATAGGATCCATATTATGGTGCAAACTATACACACATTCTCCTTGATTCATTCGTGTTGTGCTTATACTTCATGCGACTCAATCGACACCGTGCATGCGGATAGCCGCTCATCACACCAACTCATCTATATGAAGGGTCACTAGCAATGTCAAGCCATCTTAGACGTTGATGGGTTAGACGGCGATCATTTAGTACAAGGTAGCTAGCCCTACTGAAAGCCCTGAATCACCAAGCATTTCAAAGTCATCCTTTACTCACCTGAACCGCTCTAAAATGCCCCATGCCACTTGTTTGCCATGACAAAAGATTATACAAATTTTTTGTATATTAAACGTAAAAAAGAGGACAATCGATTCCTAAACAGGAGATCTAAGTATAAAGTTTTCTGGGGAAGTGTGACGGTGTAGATCGAGCAATACAGTAGCTTTTTTACTCCGTTGACGATCTGACAACGAGTTGAACTTGCTTTGGCTTTCTGGTGCTTGTGATTGGAACTCTGGGGTTGCCAATCAAGAGGATGCCAAAGTTGTGAAGATTTTGAAGCCTCTTTATCAAAGAAAAACTCCTTCTATTTATAGGGAGGCACATATACTACGTGCATAAGGATTGTGCAGGTATGCTACACGGAGAGATATAAGAGAATCTCGAAGTTGCACGGTGATGGCTGCTGCTGAGCTGACATATGACAGACGCTGGGATTCTCCTTTATCAAGATCTTGGGATAATTATCAACATAACTGAATAAACGATACGTAGCGTGTGTTTATTGTTGATCGGATGAAACTAAGCTAATTTTGTTCCTATCCCTGAAGTTGGATTTTGTCTTATCTTAGGGGGCTATTGGTTTAAACAAAATGATTGGATATGGCCATCGTCTATAAGAACAAACTCCTACCTTATCTGTGGTTTACACAAACCAATAGGATATTGCTCTTATCAATAGAATCAAACTTTGCCCTATCTTAAGAGCGGTGGTTTTTAAACAAACCAATCTGAAAAAACATAAACACCCGTCTGGCCACATGGATGAATTCTTCAACCTTCGTTCGATTTGATCTGATCTTCACGTAATGGTTGGATCGATTGATCGATCTCCTGTTGGTGCATTGATCAACAGGTTTAACCTTCAAATCCCTACAAGCAATGCTGTGATCAATCAACGTAAGTTCCTTCCTCGTTCTTCTTCCTCTTGCTGATTCTTTCTGTGGGACAATTGGAATTCTTTTGATGAAATATGTCGGCGGCATTTTGATTCGAATTTTTGAATAGATTTTTGGTTCGATTCCTATACCTTTTTTTTTTATCTTGGTTGATTGCGGTGAGTCCCTAGTTTGATTCTTGAATTCTTGAATTCTTGGTGCAATTACAATTCAAATTGCACTCTTGATCATTCACTCCATTCATGCGCATCACTTGTTCAATAAATTGACCGTATGGACCTAACGATCAGCTCTGAGAGACACAGGAGGCGTGTCGGACTCGAGAACTCTCTACCAGCCGCATCCTTGCTCAGGTGATCTAAAGACTTGACCAAAAACACGGAGAAGAGGCAAGTACTCGTACTCGATCATAACATGCATGCATCCATACTTGCACATTGACTTGCTTGCACTTTTCTTGACTTGGTTGCATTTCGTGTCATGTCGTGTCGGGGAGGGAAGAACACCAAGGACATGTAGTCACCTAAGCCTGAGCGTGTATTGATTTGAGTATAGGCACGATATACCTTATATTATACTTGCATGCTAGTATATCGACGCCCTATACTACACGCTTGATTACTTAATAGCTAGTATATAGTACACGGTATGCCTTACAATAGACATGCCTGATAGCTTACCGTTGCTATATACCTTACTTATGATAGCGTAGTGTACATGGTATGCCTTACTATACACTTGACTGATAGCATGCCATTGCACTACACTCTTGACTTGATAGCCCTACATGCTTGATGGTGTTCTATTGCATATTCATATAAATAGTGCATTTGTCATTTACTTTCCTTTTATGTACTTATTAGTTTTATTATTCTATTGATATTCTGTGATTGGTTGAGCTACTTGTACTTTGCTTATTTTTCTGATAGGATCGTTAATTACAGGTGAGATGGATCTTCAGATTGCCATGGCTAGCATTGGAGCTCACCGTATATTGAGATATATATTCATGTATAAGAGATTGATTGGATGTATTTGAGTATATGATGTTGTTAGCTAGCATTTATCTTTAACCAGCTTTGTACCCGGTCATTCATGTATAAGTTTGTAATAATTTTATAGTCATCCGTGATGATTGGTAGTGGATAACTCGTGATAGATGCTGTGATGAATATATATATATATATATATATATACATATATATATATATATATATATATAATGACTAGACCAGACGGCTCACTATCGCAGTCAACGACAGTGTAGGCCGGGAATGACTCAGCCCATACCCGATTATTCGGAAGCGGGGCGTGACATGTTTTTGCAGTGGCCCATGCAGGTCCCGAACCTAATGATACTTAGGCTATAGAGTACTATTGGGGACCTGCGGAACTAAGGAAAACTCACCACGTCATAGGATCCGTGGGAAATGGTTATGGTTATAGTTTTACCAAGATTGTTTATTATCTTATAGTTTAGGCCCTATCTAACTGGTTTTCTATTTTTCAGAGTGGTTCAGATACGCAACACCAAGAACATCAATTCCCCTGCGCTTGAGGCTTCTGAGATTAATATCTATATATATTTTGCTAGTATAAATATTTGATTTATAATAATTGATCCTTCCTTAGAATTTTCTCTTAGCACCTAGATTTTCCTAAAACTTTCTTGCTGTAATTAGAGTCATTGTTTCCTATTCAAGATTTATTTCTATAGCCTCCTTATCCTACTGTTTATTTCTTGGTACATAATAAAACTCTTTTGTTTTCTAGAGAACATATAACTTCACTTTCTATCATGATTAGGACTATCACACCTCATTTGAATTTTTATAAACTCTTTTGAAATTCTTATGGATAAAGTTGAGAAAATATTTGACGACCTATTATGGCATGTAAGATGTGCACTACAATCATTTATCTGGATTATGGAGACTGTGGGTTCACTGCAACCATATGCACACTGGCGGGGCATGGGCTTTAAGTCGAAGTAACCTTAGGTATTCATAGGTTTTTGGATATTCTTGAGACTATATTCTAAATGTATGATCCTTTGAGTTGTTCAATCAATAATGGTTAAAGTTGATAGAAATATTTGGTAATTTTTCATTATTTGAGTCATAGAATCGAAGGTTCACAACAGCCAGATGCATACTGGCAGGGCATAAACTGTAGGGAAAGTGATTCCAGATATGTATGATTGCCGGATAATATTGAGACTATTATCCTTTGATCATGTTTTCGTGACTATCACTTTGTACAACTTTAAATCATGCCAATTTCAAATTGTATTTGATTATTCTTAATCGTGCCATCTGAAATTTCGAGGACAAAATTTTTCAAGGGGGAGATTTGTAACTCCATTTTTCCAAAAATATAAAATTTGGGTATTTCTTCTGTGATTTTATATCCTTATTAGAATTTATTTAAGATTTTTAATCTACTTTTTGATTATCTTAAGTAATCATTAATTATCATTAAATGGTTTTCTTACTATTTTCTAAAAACCTTTATTAGAATATTCTAAAGATTGATATTTTGATTTCTAATTTTTTTTTCTAAGTTTATAAAATTAATCATTTTCCTAACCATTCATATTTCTAGTATTAAACCCAATATTACTCTTTTGGGCCACCCTAGCCCCACAAGCCCATCAGTTGCACTTGATCATTTAAAGCCAAGCTTTCCAATACTCATTCCTACTAGGCTGTTTAATTTGAAATCCATACAACCAAACTTCCATTTGTCCCAATTCATTTTCTCTCCACTGCTCTGCTGTTCGATTGGGGACAACGACGACGATGAGGTTGCAACTCCGGTTCGGGGCGGAGGCCAAGCTCCAGAAGCTTCCTATTCATCTCAATTGTTTCCTCGCCACCGCCCATTTCTTCCTAACCCTTCAATCGTAACAACCTTTGTAACCGTCTAATTTCATCGCCACCACTGGACGATCACCGTCGACGTGGCCGAAGCTCCTCTGGCCATTGATTTGTAACCGTCTAACGGCTAATCTGCCTATTTAAAGACCCTGATCTTCCTTCTTCTTCATCACACCAAAGCATGGCGAAGTCCTACAGAATTTCTTCCCTACCGCTCTTCGTCTTCGTCTTCTTCCCGAGTCAGTGAGGACGACCATGGCGAGGATCGACGTTGACGTCTGTAGAGTCTTCTTCTTCCTTTCGC
>JANAVB010015398.1:2959157-3044157 GCA_029216955.1 Iris pallida
CAACCTATACATCTATAGTTAATAACAATTATAATATGGTAATAATAATAAAAATTTGGTTCAGAGGCTCACAGAAATCACGTTACATAGATTCATGTCCCACCAGTGTACACCTGGCTGTAGTAAACTCTTGGCTCCGTGATTCAGATTGATAGATACGAATAATCTTTCAACTTTACACATTTTCAAATGATATGGACGAAACAACTAAAGTGGTCAAACATGATGTATCTAGGACATAGTCTCAATAGTATTCAAAAACCTATACATACTTTAAATCACTTCGACTTAAAGTCCATGTCTCGTCAGTGCGCTATTGACTGCAATGAACTCGCAGTTTCCAGTTGAGTCAGATAATGGTGCGGTGGCGGCTGCCATGCGTAGTAGTAGGTATCGAATATTCTCTAACTATTACCATATATTTCAAAGAAGCACCATGAGAATCAATCAAGAAAGCATTCCAATCCACTAAAAAGATCCAATCATGAGAAAAGTAATCTGAGAATCAATTGATCAATTATCAAATAGGAAAAAAGAAACATAATGATTTATTCATGGATAAGGTGAAAAGCTTATAAACACAAAATTGATCAAAACATGGCTATGACTAATTGGGTTGGGTTCAAGGGTGTAAAGGGATGATGATGTCCCAAAATGAGTGAAAGAAAATATTCTTGGCTTATGGGAATACTTAGGGAATATTGGCCTATACTGGAATTATTCTGGGGAAATAATCCCTCGCGTCCAATGAAAGTAAAAGGTTGCGGTAATAGTTAGTCTACGATCTTCATGGTTCTAAATGAAACAGCTTGGCTTGGAACAGTAAAGAGAAAATCAGATATGATTTCTGACCAAACCAATAGGGAAATATGAAATGACTATATTAAAGACTTAATAGGTTTGCTAAAGAAGAATTTTGGAAAATATGACTTTAATCTCTAAATGGTAAGGAAGCCTAAATCCTAAAGGATGTAAGAATCTGATGGTGGAGGATAATCCCCAAAAGTCATGGAATTACAACTTTATAAGGGACACTAAGAGATACCAATTTTTTTTAAAAATAGTATAGATAGTAAAATATACAACCATCGGCCTATGCCGTGATGAGTTTCCTATTTCGCAGGCTCCCAATGGTACTCTAGTCCTAAGCACCATTAAATAGAGGACTTGCATGGGCCACCAAAAAAATATGTCACGACCCGCTCCCGAATAATCGGGTACAAATCGAATCATGCCCGGCCTACGCTATCGTTGACAGCGGTAGTCAGCCGTATAGTCTAGTCATCATCTAGTATAATCTTATATCTCATCACACATCTAGCACGGTTGAGGGAATTAAGCAAGATGCAAATCAAGGAGTCAAGCAGAGTTTGAAAATAGAATCGAGGAAGGAGGTCAAGCATGTGGATGGGATCCTAGACTCTAGTCCTATACGCATGCTTGCTTGGTACGGTAAAGCAACCAAATAATTTATCTTGACCTGCATGGTCCACCACAAAAATATGTAATGTCCCAGTCCCAAAATACTTAGGACCAAGTACGTAGACATGCCAGCTGTATACATACGAAGCATACTCCAATATATAGAACCTCGTATGTATACATAAGCTATAAAATACAGTAACCATGAAACTAATCTCATCCACAAACCAATATATCATAAAATTAACTTATAAATACCATTTGTACAAAACGTTGGGCGAAGACAAATCTACTACCAACAAAAAGAGAGAAATATATAGCAACGATGAAAGAGTCGAGCAAAGCGAAAGACGGTCCAAAAGCTAGCATCACGAAGGTAGATTGTAAACTATGTCCTCGGCTAGAGCACCTGCGAAAATCACAAACACACCTAAAGAAATCACCAGGTCCTCAGAGGTACGTAACAATATACAAGAAGAACATGCTAATATGAACTGTCAGAATAATAAAATAATATACAAAAGACTATCCTAGACACAAATATGCAAAAGGAGATTCTAACCGTCTAATGTATAATTTAGAGGACAACTTTTATGTGCATGGACAGGATTTATGCTAAGTGTACGTAACTGGCATCCAGTCATCCGTATCCGGCCGTAACGTCCAAAACGTCAGAGGGTATCTGCAAATATATCACGCCATAGTTCCTTTCGAAAATAATGGTTTACCTGTTTGGCTTCCCATACGCACTAGTGACTGTCCTCCCCCAATGTTTTTCATACTGACCAAGTCATGTCCATAACTCATCCAGTTTTGTAACTGCTTGAGTCTTTATACCCTAGTCATAGCAGTTACGATCATCTATTCATCACACGACTTCTTACATAGAGATGGCCAGTCAATATGCAAGCCATGCCCCTAGCATTATGTCTCAAACCGTATGGTATAAGTGTCATAGCCGAAGGAGATATAAGGATATCCCACAACAAGAAGGTAGTCCACTAAAACTAAGTCAACATGCATAAAATAAAGTAAAATAATAAAAAACAACTAATAGAGTTACTTGCACCCAAGTGTGGCTTGGACGCACAGGTTATAACAAAGAAAACTAACAAAGTAAATAAATATTGAAAATAAATAATATGACAATAAATATAGCAAGGTATACTTGCCTGGTGGTTGGAAGGTGTTTTGACGACGTCTAGTAGATGAAATCGACAAATGAGATGAAGCTACAAGAGTAGAACCTCCACAAACATTCTCGGATGCTGAAATAAACATCAAAAATGTTCTCGGTGTAAAAGATATATCTAGGAAATGCCTGTCCGAAAGTCCAATTTTGGAACAGAGGCAAAATCGTGATTTCGGGTCAAAACGATGTCCGCCGTTGGACCTGCTTTGCACCAAAATGCGTGCCAGTATCTAAAGTCTCTAAAGTCGTCAAACTATATGTCTACGAATTCGATTTTTCGAGACGAACTCAATGGTATGTCCAATTTTGGATTTCGACGAGTCGTACATAAAATTACCAGTTGAATCGGATCGTGGGGCCCGCAAAACGGCGCTCCGATCAACTGTCTCAGAATCGGACCAAACTTGGCTCACAGGACCAGAAAAATATTTCGAGTCCAATGGCACATGTTTCGTCACGATTTGACAAGTGTGCACAAAGTAATTGGAAGATTTAAAAAATGGCCGATACGGTGTTCTTTGACGGATACGGGTCAAATTCGTCGCACATACGCGATCAATTTGAATTCGTCAAAGCCCACACGTCCACAAAGTTGATACGCACCTTTCAATGCCTTCGGTTTGCGACAGAGACGTCCGGTTTGTCGGGACGGACCTCGTATCGAGAATTTTTAGTGTTTTAAAAACTAATTTTCTTGAGTTTTGGAAGTGATTTAAAACAAAAACTAGTGAACTAAAATATAATATAAAAATGGAATTTTATAGCCATATAGGTTCTTTAAAAGTTTGTTCAAGCAAAATTTCAAATTGGTCAATGGTTTGACAAAAATTGGCCCTCAAAGTTGGGGTTTCGGGACAATTTCTATATTCAGAAAATTGAGATTTTTTTTTCGATTTGGAACATGATTTTCTTCGTGTACATCGCGAATTAAAACAAAATAATTGAAGGAAATGGAAGGTGGTTAGGTTGGGTACATACTAGAGAAATTGGTTCAAAAATCGGTCACACGAAGATGAAGAAAACTCATCGCAAAGATGGTTGATTGTTGTTGTTACTGTACGCGCCTACTGTTCTTGGCACGTATCGCGACGGTCGGCCGGCGATGCCCGGCGGTGCCGGTGGTTCTGCAGCGGTGCGGTGTTAGGGCTCGTCCAAGGGTCCAGGTATTTGGTTTTTACGATGGGTTTTCAAGAGTTTTTGATGGATTTTCAATGTTATACATATATATCGATTTCCTGGATTTAATCTGATTCCTCTTCGAATTTAAATTCGATTTGAATGAGGATTGGATTAATCCATGAGAGAATGGGATTAGGATTTGATAGGAAATATTTCTGAAAGATTCTATTTTAGATTTGATAGGGATTCAAAGTTGAAGAAAAAAAACTCCTTACACATGTCGTTCATGTGCTCGGGTTGGAAGAGGTAAGCACTGTTCATTCATAATTTTTTTTAAAGCTAAAACAAACACAAAACTTGGATTTCTGCTAATGGGTTAGGTATAAACAGTACACGTGGGTGGTTGTACCACTTTTCCTTTTTTTTATAAAGATCCAAATATAATAATGATATCTTATATAAAATACCTTAGTATATATATAATATATACACACACCCACATATGTATATATATATATATATAGAAAATCCAAAAGAATTACTTAACAAATACTACAATTTATCAAAAATAAAATATTAATTATGATAGCAATTAACCTTTATATTTATATAATAAACCATTTAGAAAAATACTTATTAAAATAAAATACCAACATATAACTTGTATACTAATTTCATAATTTAAATATAATAATAGTTCTAAAAATATCAAACCACTTTTATAGCAAAAATTTAATATTATTAGTTTGTAGAGAAAAAATAATAATTACACATATTTAACCTATACTTCATATACCAAAATATATAATAGAAATGAAGTAAACCTAGAGTTCATCACTATATACATATATCTGCAAACTAATATCATGAAATAAAAGCAAAAATAAATATTGAGAATAAAATAAAAAAATGAAGAATATCTAGAAAATATTTAGCAAACATTTGGGGGGTTACACCATGTACATTACACTTTCAAGCTATCAAGTCAAGAGTATAGAGTAATAGTATGCTAGCAGGCATGTATAGGTGTAAGGTATACCATGTACGCTACACTATCAAGAATAAGGTATATAGCAACAATATGCTATCAGGTATGTCTAGTATAAGGCATATCGTGTACTATATACTAGCAGTCAAGTAGACAGGCATATTGTATAGCGCAATGATACACTAGCAGTCAAGTATAGATATAAGTATATCGTGCCAATACTATCAATCAGGTACACGCCCAGGTTTAGGTGACTACATGGCCTCTGATGTTCTTCCCACCCCGACACGACATGACACGATGACATGCAAGCAAGTGAAATTAAATAACAAGAATCAAGTGCAATATTATATGCATACATGTATTGATTGAGTACAAGTACTTGCCTTCATTCTTGAGAATGACTGTGTCTTCTAACCACCTATAAATTAGGAGAATAATAATTAGAGACATGCCACTATCCTTGAACCTAATTAATTCCCCTTAATCATTAATTAATCACTAACATTCACCAAAACTTACTAACTGATTCATAACACTATTACCCATTAGCCCCACATTACAAGCATCCCATACCCATATCAGAAGTACTAACCAAGCCCTCATGCTCCAATAAATTTAGTAACAATAATACCAATTTTACCCTGGCCTAATACCGGATAAACCACTCTATGACTCAGAGTTCAAAGCTTGGGATCTCAGAACCGATCCTCAAATAAACTTAATATCAACCCAACCACTCAACAAAATGGCTTAAGCCATAATAGTTGCCCTGAACAAAGCTCAGTTCAAACCCCAACCCTAAACCTAATGGTCATGTAACAGTAGCCAACTCAAAATTATAACCTAAAAATTGAACACTACAGCTAACTATTATTTGAATGAATCTCCCACCGATATCAATTGATATCAACACCCGTGTCATACTAAGCACAACCCATGACCGTTCAATATCCTATATTACCCTCGACATAGAAATCGTTTCCCCAGGACACAAAACCTGCCTATCGCATACGATCATGTACAGAAGCTCACCCAAAATATTGGATACAAGAAGAACCAAATGTCTTATAACCAGATTGACAAGAAGTGCAATACCTGAAACAAAGAGTATCAACAGAGTCCCCCGAGTCCGATTCTGCTATTTTCGTGTCCAGAACATATGACAAGTTTGGGCTAACCATGTTATCGAACATATGGCAAGAAAAACAAGGAATTAATTTACTGAACAACGTTGGAATTTATAACAAAAGTAATTGATCAAAAACACTAAATTCTCAAGATCAAATCCTAACTTAAGTTTCTCGATCACAGACCAACATTCTATCAAAACCCAGTGATCGATCAAACGACGCCAAAGCACAAAATTAACTTGAGCGAATACAACGGTAGATTACTCACCGACTGATCTTGAGAACCTTAATTGATTTGTCGAACCATCAATCGATCGATCAAGGAGACCTAATCTTAAACATAGCTCCAATAGAGGCAGCACCGAAATTGAATAATTTACAGCACCAAACCACTCCGATCGTACTGATTCAACCGATCGATGATCAAAACAATTTTGAAGAACCGATTGTTGGGTTTTGGTCTTTTTCATTGGGAATTTTAGTCCCACATCGGCTAGACCAAAGGAGTTGTATCTCTATATATTAGCTATGCTATTTTAGAGATGCACATGTGGTGTGGAGGTGCACATGGGTGTGCCATGTGGGGTTATTTTTCTAATGGAAAAAAGGATAAATAAACAATTGAAAGCATTCATGCTTTTTTCTCTTGAAAAATTTATTTCCATGGGAGCTAAGCCCCGTAGGGGCTTAACGACTCGGACTCGGACTCGGACTTGGGCTCATGAGGCATAATGTGGCATTTTATTGGCACATTTTGCACTTAGCACGTCAGCATCGTCGCTAGGTGCATAGCGCGCTTAAGTTGTGCTCGTTACGCGAGCCACTTGCGCGGCCAGGCGTGCGGCCAGGTTGCACGACCAGGTTGCGCAGGCCAGGTTGTGCGGCCAGGTGTGCTGCCAGGTTGCGCGGCCAGGTTGTGCGGCCCTGGTTGCATGACCAGGTTGAGCGATCAGGTGCACGCCCATTGGCGTGCCCAATTGCGTGTACAGGTGTGCGCTCAGTTACGCGGGTGGCACAGGGTGCACATGGCACACAGGTGGCACAGGTGGCACAAGTGGCTCAATACATGTTCAGTACATGGTGTACAAGGCGCACGGGGTACGCAAGGTGCGTAACAGGCTTCAGATCGTGCCTGTGCATGATCTGAGCGGTTACTGCACGTTCGGAGTGATTATTACCACGTCAGGAATATTGTGCTAACCGGGCAGTTGCTACTCGGGCCTATAAAAGGTCTCTTCTCTCTCACAAGCAAGGTACACAAGGCATATACAGAGAGTTATGAAAGTTTACAAGTGTTTCTTAACATAAGTAAACAGAGGTTGTGAGAGAGAAGAGAAGCTTTGCACCAGTGTTGCTTTTGTACTGGAGTTCGTGTACGATCCGACGAGTCAAAAGAGCAGAAATGTTCCACAGTTCTTCGACGAACTTGCTGGTTCCTGGAAGCTATTCGTGTGGGGCTAATATAGCTTTGAGCAACAATGATCATTCACCCCAGCAGGATATTCATCCATCAATCGCCTGTCATCTTCATCTTCTTCGCTGTTGTGGATTACGAAATCTTTTTAGATTCTCGTGATATCATATGCTGCTGTAATGAGATCTTCTTAGATCTTCATTATACTTGTGCAACCTTCCTAAAAGTGTTGCGTTGGAACATTATTTTTACAATTATTTCATCTTCTTAGTTTTCTATCGAAAAATTGTGCCCCGACACTAACAATCTCAAAGCTATATTCCTACGATAGAAAACTTTAATGCTTCACTCCTCAATACTGACTTCTGTAAGTTAGAAAAGTTTGATGGAGAGCATTATCAATTCTAGAAGAGGAAGATTTATCTCACTCTTCAACTCAGAGATGTTGATCACGTGCTTCTTGAAGAGGAACCTACTGTTCCAGATACTGGGTCTGCTGCCGCAATTACTGCGGCTACTAAACTTCAGGCAAAGTGGAGAAAGAAGAATAGCATTTGCAGGCTGCTTATCCTGAATGCTATGGAGGATTCCCTAGCAGAATCCTACAGTAAGAAACCTATTGCCAGAGACATATGGGAGTCTCTAGAGAAACTGTATGAAGAAGACAAGAATATGAGCAAGATATTTTTGGTTGAAAAATATCACAAATGGCTCTTTGAGGACGAAAAGTCCATGCTGCCACAGGTGAAGAAATTCCTGAAGCTACGACAGAAGCTGGAAGACGAGGCGATGCCCCTCCTCGACAAGTTTGTTGTTGGAGGGATTGTCTCAAAGCTTTCCGCTAGGTGGAGTAAGTTCTATGCAAACATGCACGGAAAAGAAGCTTAAGATCAGCCCCGAAGATCTCTTATAGGAAATCTATGTTGACGATCAGATGCGGGCTCAACTGAAGGTGGACGCACTGTCCAAGCAATTGGCTAACGCCAATCTGGTTCTAACCAAGGAACCAAGGGGAAAGCAGGCGGCTTCCCACAACAAGAAGAAGGACCCTAACAATCTAAAAGTTAAGGAAACTTCTGTCAAGCAAAAGAAGCCAAAGTCTCATTTGGCTTGTTTCAAGTGTGGCAAGAAGGGCCACTTCAAGAATGAATGCAAAGCAAAGACCAAGCAATCAGAGCAAGGAGAGCCTGGTAAGGTATCTATGATCACTGACATTGTTGCTATGATTATGCAGGTTGATGCGGTAGGGACTGACTCTGACTGGTGGAAAGACACTGGAGCCACCTGCCATGTCAGCTCCAGCAAGGAGTGGTTCACCACCTACACACCTACTTCTGAAGTGGTTATGGTGGAGAACCAGGCACAAGCTAAAGTACTCGAGATTGGGACGGTGGTATTAAAGCTGACTTTTGGCAAGTCTCTGACGCTTCAAGGCGTGAAGAACGTACCTGCTATCGCCAAGAACCTGATCTCAGGAGGCCTACTCTGTAACGTAGGCCTCTGGATGGACATCAATGCTTGCCAGATGGCGATGTCTATCAAGGGAACATATTTTGGGAAAGCTTTTTATACCAAAAGAATGTTCAAAATTTAGCTTGTAAATCAGTCCAATATTATTAATGCTCCTTCTGCTTATACTTTTGAGTTGTAGCATAATAGACTAGGACATGTTCGTTGTAAACGAACAAACTGAATGTCTAGTCTAGGGCTTATCTCCAAGTGTGGGGGTAAGGTAGAGAAATATGTAGTTTGTGCTCAAACAAAGATCACAAAAAAACCTTTTCCTTGGGTTAATCGAAGTACATATTATCTGGAGTTGGTACACTCCGATATCTGTGACTTCAAACAATTCTCTACAAAGGCCGGGATAAAGTATTTCATAGCTTTCATCGATGACTTTTCAAAGTATGCATTCATCTACTTGCTGAAGGCTAAAGACGAAGCATTCGAGAAGTTCAAGAAGTTCAGAGCCAAAGCTGAGCGGCAGACTGGACAACAACTCAAAAGAATAAGAAGTGATCGAGGTAAGAAGTACAGGTCTCATAAATTTGTATCGTTCTACAAAGAACATGGAATTGTCAATGTGACTATGGTTCCGTACTCTCCTCAATCAAACGGAATAGCAGAAAGAAAGAACAGAACGTTAACAAAAATGATTAACTCAATGCTGTTGACTACGGGTCTTCCTAAGTGCTACTGGGGAGAAGCTGCATTGAATGCCACTTTTATTTTAAATAGAGTGCCTCATGCAACTTCAGACGTTACTCCTCATGAACTCTGGTTCAAGTTCATAACTAACTTGAATGTCACTCGAGTGTGGGGGTGTCTAGCGTATGTCAAGCTTCCAGATCTGAAGATTCAGACGCTTGGGACAAGGACTACTAAGACGATCTTCTTGGGGAATGCCGAGAAAAGTGATGCTCGAAGATTTCTTGATATTGAGTCAAATTATATCATTGAATCTCGTGACGCAGAATATTTTTAAGACAAATTTGCAAGGCACGAGAATATTGTTCTTGCGGATGTACCGGAGAACAATGAGGGTGCACAGGAAACTGAAGTCTTCAATGAAGATGTGGTCCAAGAAGATGTTGTTGAAACAACGATTGAACCAGAACAAGCTGAGCCGTCAGCTAAGCGTATGAAGAGGCCAAAGGACTTCGGAAGTGACTTTGTCACATATCATGTGGAAGCATATCCGCTTACCTATGATGAGGCGATGAAGACCAGAGACACAGTTTTCTGGAAGGAGACGATTGACAATAAAATTGATTCCATCACCTCAAATAACACTTGGGTGTTGGTTGATCTTCCTGAAGGAGCGAAACCCATCGGATGCAAATGGATCTTCAAGAAGACGATAAAAGCAGAGGAACTATTGACAAGTTCAAGTCTAGGTTGGTAGTCAAGGGGAGATGCTGACCAAGGGCGGCAGGCTGCAGCTTCCACCTCCCAAGCGTCTTGACGAAGTAGAAAAGGTAGATAATTCTAAGTACTGCCATTACTACCAGTAAGTACATCCACCACTCAACACGTGACTGCTACATGCTGAAATGACAGATTCAACGTCTTATCGACGCCAAATTCATCTCCCTCAATTACGAGAAAAAGACTGTGATGGCCAACATGGTCACGATATAGTTCGGGAGCTTTTCGATAGCCGAGACTCAAGACGGCGTCATCCCTATCCCAAAGACAATGATGGAAGTCGTCAACCTTCCGCCCGCCAGGGATAATGCTCAGGGCCTCATCCCCTTCACAACATCGCAAGGTAAAGTGATGTGGGTTCATCCAGATCTCACTCCTGACATGATTGTGCCAGCAGCGTGCCCGGCTAAAGGGAGGAATGTCAGGATATGTCGCATGGTCCCCTCATCGGGAAAAGATACCAGGGTGACCACTCATTTGGCTCTCTAGAGAGAAGAAAACCAGGCTCCTGAAGAAGAGGCGCCCCCACCGGTGACCCATTCTACTCCCAAAATAGCACAAGCCAGACCCTCTCAACCTCCTGCCGCAGATAAGTAGAAACAGAAGCAGGTCTGCTTCGATAAGCCTCTACGAAAGGACTCGGCAGTAGGCCTAATCAAGCCCTATAACTTCGATATACTGGCACAGCTGGCCAACACGCCAACTCGGTTATCACTCTTCGAGCTCCTCCGGCTCTCCAAAGCAACTCGGGATGCCCTTAGCGAGGCGCTGCTGAATGCAGAGGCTTACCTCGTACAGGTCAAACAGCCCAAGGAAGACCCTGCGACATGTCTACATTGTCATAGCATGGTCGAGGTGATTTCTAACATCACCTTCATACAGCAAGATATACTGCTAATGAACAACCAACACAACCGACCCTTGTACTACACAGGATACATGGGTGCCATCAAGGTCGATCGTATTCACATCGACCTAGGCTCATTGCTTAGGATCATCCCTCGAAGTCTGCTCCAAACTCTAGGGATCCCGATGTACCGTCTCACGGCATCGAACACCACCATCAGTAGCTTCAACGCAGGGTAGAGTGAGCCTCTGGACAAGATCCGATTGAAGTGCCAAATAGGTGATCTTCATACTGATGTTACCTGTTACGTCATCGATGCGGACATAAACTATAACATATTGCTTGGGCGGCCATGGATCCATGAGTATATGATCGTCCCCTCCATCCTTTACCAGTACATAAAGTATTGGCCAGTGACGCGACCGTTAAGACGAAGTTTGCTGACATCGACCCGTTCCGAGGTCTTAAAGCATACTGTAAGGATGCCGATCTGTACAAATCACTCCCCTGGGATGATGAGTCCAACGATGCCAACGATGAAGCAAAAGCTACAGCCATCACGGAAAGACCCATAAGGGTTCGACTGAAAGGGAAGCCACCTAAGACTCCAGCCCATGGTCATCAAACTTCAGGGCAAGGCTCCAGCACGGCCACCTCTGACGGTATCAAGCCAGGAGCCCCTGCAAATAAAGCTCTCTCAAAAGTCTCAGACACCCATTTCAAAGCCGCAGGATACTCTGGCTGCGCCTCCCGTGGTGATCAAGATGAAGCAAAAATGTCCTCCACCTTATTCTGCAGCAGCTCTTGCCCACGAGGAATTACAAGATGACGTCTGCGCTAATACCGAAGCACAGTCATTAGATGATATAATCTCTCGGGATAAAAATTCACATTTTATTAATAGGAAGTTGTCTTCGAATTACTCATGTATGCATTGGAACACTAAGTACTTCTTAGACAACGCTTTATGTACTCTACAAACGCAAGTGATAACCACCAACCTTCAAAGGCTCCTACTTTCTAGTCCTGCCAAGGAACCCGGAGAAGCAACCTATCGTCTTCGGTCGACTGGAACATCTACAGCGGCCAGCCCCAGGAGAACTGAAACTCGACAATGGCAAGATGCAGCTCTACCGCTATGCTGCTCAAGCCAAATATCTCATCTAGAAGATGGGATACGACCAGAACAGCAACAAAGGGCTGAACTACGACAAAGGTTGACGGCTTCCCTTACAAGTTTAAACTCCGAAGGAGAAGCCTCAGAACTACTACCAACGTATTCGTCGGGGGTTGGGGTGTGTTACTCCCACGACCACTTCAAAGAGTTCAGAACCGGAGGCTCTACTACACTCGTATTCTTCCAACTCTTCAACCTGGGATTCTGATACAAGTATGGGTCGGGACCTCTACAAGGTACTATCCGTCAACATGGTTTCCACGAACGATCCCGCAAAGGAAGAAGACCAGGCACTCAATTTCTTCGAAGAAGAACCCTGGGCTCAATGTCTTGTCTCTCAGTAGGAACGGTATTTCGAACAGCGAGAGCCTCCTACCGAGGACGAAGTCGTCCAGATCGACTTAGGGGATGAAACTTCCCTTAAATCCATCTTTGTCAGCAAAAGCCTGAAAGAAGATGACAAAGATTCTCTGGTACAGTTGGTCTGAGAGTATATAGACATATTTTCCTGGAGCTATGAAGATATGCCAGGTTTGGACCCACAAGTCGCCATGCGTCGGCTCAACATTCTACCTGACGTCAAACCTGTCTTACAGCAGCAGCATCGCTACCGTCCTAATATCATTGACGCCATCGAAAAAAAAGTCGATAAATTCCTTGAGAGTGGCTTCATCGGTGAAGAACAGCACCCGGACTGGGTGGCCAATATCGTGCCGATTACCAAAAAGAACGGGAAGATTAGAGTCTGCATAGACTTCGGGGATATCAACTCGGCCTGTCCAAATGACGAATTTCCTCTCCCAATCACAGACGTGATGATCGACAACACTTGTGGCTTTAAGCGTATGTCTTTCATGGAAGGCTTCTCAGGCTACAACCAAATCAAGATGTTCCCCGAGGATGAAAAGCATACTTCGTTTCGGACTCCGAAACAGATATATTGTTATACAGTTATGCCCTTCGAATTAAAGAATATGGTCGCAACCTACCAGCGGGCTATAAGTGTCATATTTCGCAAACATCTTCAGGGGATGGTGGAGTATTACGTCGATGGCATTGCCGTCAAGAGCAAAGTCAAGTCTAGCTACTTGGACGACTTACAAACAGTGTTCGATATAATACGGACGCACCAACTAAATGTGAATCAGGCTAAGTGTCACGACCCGTACCCGAATATACGGGTAAGAATACGTGGGCCACGCCCAGCCTATGCCGCAGTATCGGCGGTAGAGCGCTGTCAAATACCCTATACTAACTACAACATCTAAAGATCCATAACTAGAAATGTACTTATGTCACATTACGAAAACTAAGGAAGATAAGACGAAAAATAATAACAATATCACTAAATAACTAGAATCTACAAGGATCATATGAGACAAGAATAAAACAGAAGAAAACAATAACAAACTAAATAACTACCAGACCTAAAACTCCTGAGGGACAACTCACGGTGAAGAATACCAAGAACCACCCCAGCTAGCAATATCCTGAAGTCCAATAATGGCATAACAACTCCTAAAATTTTTTCAACATATCCAGTCAGGATGGAATGAGCACAAATCTCAAATAACAGTTCTAATTAGACGATATTAAACGTGTAGCAGTAAATAGAGAGAATATACAAGAAATCATGAAATGTACATGTGAGTATCATGGCAAGGTAAGCTGTAAATCTAGAGCTAGAACAAGGCAAGTAAAACTGATCATGGCATGTACAAGAATCAAGAATCATCTATCTAAGTGTGTGAGTACTAGCTACAACATGTGGCCGGCTTGGGTCAGTACAAGGTCATGATCTAGCCAATCATACGTGTGGTGTAGGATTGGCATTCACAAGGTTCATAAGATATACAAGGCGGGTATTGACCACACATCTACACTAATACTCCCCATCCCCGACTAGTATAGTAGATCCAACCATGACATATCATGACACGCGATTCTCTGAGAGGGTAGTTAGCCTTCACAGGAATCGTATCTATATGATGCACAAGGAACAAGAAAGACTTGCACAAGATATACCAAGGAAAGCGAGGAATAACATCTCATAACGGGATCCAGACAAATATCAATCCATGTGAACAATGTGTCAAGAGAACAAGGATATCTACACTAAATACAAGAAACATAGACGATATCATAAAACAGAAATATTATCAGAGAATGTACTCGCCTGCAATCTGGTGGAATATGTCAACTGAGTCCTAAAACAGTGTCTCGAGGACCTACAGGTGGAATACTGTATCAATATAAGGGTTTGGAAGTAAAATCAAGTCATACTAAGTCAAACTCGGTCAAGGCAAGTCAAAGTAAGTCAAACTTGGTCAATCTAAGTCAAGGGCTGACTTACAGTTGACTTTTAGTCAACTGGTCAACTCTAGTCAACTTTGGTCAACTCTAGAGTTGGATTCCGATGAGCCGATCTCATGACGATATGAACTCAACGGCATGTCCAGAATTGGATTCCGATGAGCCGATCTCAAATTGACCCGTTGACCCGGATATTGGTATCCGACTTGCGCTGAAATATGTGTCAAAACCAATGTCCACTAAAATCTATCAAATTATATGTCAACGAGTCCAGAATGACGATACGAACTCAACGGTATATTCGAAATTGGATTCCGATGAGCTAACGTCAAAAAGTTCCGTTGAACCGGACTGTGGGGCCCATTTTGTACCGAAATGCGTGCTAGGGCCCACGTCTTCCAAATCTAACCAAATTTATAAGAAATCGTGCCAGAACGATGCCACGAGTCTACTGGTGGTGTCAGAAATTGAATCCGGAGTCCCGGGTTCAAAATGGAATTTAAAAACTTGGAAATTACGAATTCGGACGGCCAACTTTGGCGTCGAATTCAACCAATCAAACGTGCTCACAATGAAACGAAACTGGAGGGAGTAGGAAGAGGGTTATACCAGCTTCGCATAGGAACCAGTGGCACGACAGACTGAGCTGCGATGGAGGAGATATGAACCAACGAAGTTGGCTCCGCAAAACTATCAAAAAATAATACAATTTAAACGGTCAACTTTGTGGCCGGTTTTGATATATCAAACGACAAAATTAACGGACAAAATTTAATAGGAGTGAAGGGGTATATATCGAGATTGAGGCAGAGCGAAGAAATCATGGATCCAACGGTCGGATTTTTTGAAAAATACGTACGAAGTCGCTGCGATGGAACGCTATTTCCGGATCCATTCCGAGCTCGCGCCGACGGGAACCCGTGCCAAACGCAAGAAACGCCTAGGCGGCGTGTTCCAAAGGACGGTGGCCGCCACGGGAAGGTGCGCCCAGGTCGCCCGGCAAGGGGGTGGCCGGCCACGGTGGTAGTGGCGCCGGCGGCGGCGCCTGTGCGCGGCTGAACCCGCCTATTTCCAGCCGTTGCTGATGCTGCCATGTATGCTGCTGCTGCTCACTGTTGCTGGCCGTACGGGGGCGCGGCGACGGCGAGCGGCGCAGCCCGACAGCGGTGAACGGCACGTGGTGGTGGCAGTTGAGGGTGGTAAAGGGCTGGTGGTGGTGGCGTGTGGTGATAAAGATGGTGATGGTAATGGTGGAGGAGATATGGATGATGGTGGTGGAGATGATGATGTTGAATGGAGAGGGAAGGAGCTCAGCCATGGACTGGTGGTCGGCTGGCCACGGGTCTGGTGGTTGTTGAGGCTGGAGCTCGAAAAGCTTGGGGGAGCTGCTGTGATGTAAAAGAGAGTTGGAGAGAGAGAGATGGAAAGAATTGTATGTGTGTGTGTAAAAAAATAAGAGAGAGAGAGAAAAAAAGTATTTCCTACCTAGAATTTAGGGCCGGCTAGGAAATAAGGGGTGTGTGAGTTTGAGTATGGGGATGTGGGATTGAGATTACATATGGGTAGAATGAAGGGTTGGGATTAAATATAGGAATAGATTATTTTTTCGGGAATTAAATCATGGGGTTTATCTATTAATTATTTAAAATGGATAAACTAGGTATTTAATATTTGGTAGGGAAAAATTAGTGTGTGGATAATAATGAAGGGGCAACATGGAGCTGGGACTGGGTTTGGTTGAGCCGGGTCGGTCAAAATCGGATATGGTGCAATAATCGAATTTAAATAGGTATTTATGATCATGGGTAAATAAGTAACATGTGGGGGCTCAAATAAATGGGACACAAGTATCATGCGGGTAGTAGGCTTCGTGTGGGCCATGTCCATATTTTGGGTCGACTAGGTTGGGTCGATGTCGGGTCCCGAAATTAAATTGGAAGTCAGGTCACAAATGACGGTAGATAATTAATTGGCATAAATTGACCCAAAAGTTGTGCGAAGCAAATGAAGCTCAAGATTGTGTGTCTGAGTGGGACACGAAGGTCATGGGTGAAGAGCGTCTGGAGTAGATCAGACATGACAAGTTGGTTTCAAGAAAATGACTAGCCTTGTGCTCCTAAATTAAAAGTCACGGTAACATGCATATAATGATCAAAGATAAAAGTGAGAAAATCAATTATTAATTAATTAATCGATCAAATGGTCTAAATTGACCCGAAGTTGTACAATGCAAAAAGAGCACAAGGGAACGAGTTCGAGTGGGACACAATATATCAACATGAAGAAAATTTCGTCTACTACAAACATCAAGAAGAAAGTTTTCAGAGACTGGCATCCCTGATGCTCTAGAAATCCAAGTCACAGTAAATAGCATTTAATGATCAAAATTAATTAAAACAAAAAAAATTATCAAAAAAAAATTCATTTAGAAAATTCAAAAAATAATCCCGAAAATTCAGGGGGCTTACATCCTACCCACCTTATAAAAATTTTGTCCTCGAAATTAAAATCATCTAATAGGTCAAGCTAAAACATGCAACTGCTATGGCTACAGTACCCAATCTGCTACCCTTGTGATCGTCTATATTGTTTCTCTCTACAATCATTTGGTGCAGGCTCAACAAGCTTCTTCCATAAAAACTATGTCATTTTACCCCTTAGAATCTTCATATCAATAAGAACCTTTACATATACTCTAAAATATGGGTCATCCTCGAGATACGTATATATCAACAATGATTGGCCATCAACCAAAATTCCAATCTCATTATCAATTTATTTGTTTCCTTATCCCGTCCTAAGTATCTTTATCCTATTAATCACAAGCTCCATGAAATTATACATTCAAAACCTATTCTTGGCATTGAGCCTTCTCTCTTATACTCAAGAACTCCTGAATATAAACCCTCAAATTCAAACTCTTAATTCATTTACCGATTTATTTATTACCTATGTACATATGTCCATGCTTTGTTCCTGCTATCTTCCGATCTTGTACGCAATGTTATCTCCTTCTATTTCATTTCTTATATCGATCTATCCTCCAATCATAAGTAAATGGTTTGTAGATAACCAATAATCACTTGGTCATCAAAGTCTTATAATGTTCAACCCTCGAATCTAAGCACAAGATTCTAGTCCTTAAACCGTAGTCACAAAATATAATATTTCATTACTCCATCTTAGATACCTTATCATCAATCTATACTATCAAATTAATCATCCTTAATGGTTTTCTAAGTCCACTATAATCAGTTACTCGTATCTGGCCTATAAGCTTAACCCAATAAATCCCTAGGAAAAATATACTCATCACAATCACACATAATAACATATTATAGTTACACTATAGAATCTGTTAACAAGGTCTGGCTATCCAATCATCAAAAATAGAAGGTAACTGGGCCTAAGACTGGGTCTAGCAATCCATATCAATATTCAGACAAGGTAAGGGTCAAGCAAGGCAGAAAAGATTGTCAAAATATTTCCAAGAATAGTACGAGGCCAACGAGATGCATAGGACATAGTCGAAGTAAAACTCAAGAACCATATACCTCCGTAATTATGTCACATGAAGTTACTATCGCGCTAGTATGCATCCGGCTGCGATTAACTTCCTTGTTCCATAATACAACGGATGGCTGCGGTGCACAGCTGCCACGCCAGATAATATAGGTTTCTGAACTTAACTTGGCCAAATCCGTAAAATATTTCCCAACAATTTTTTTGCAAAATAAAGAAGAAGATGTTAGTCAAAATGCGTAGGGAGTGGTCCAAGTAGAATTCGAGAAACATATTTAACCATGATGCCGTTATCCGAAGTCATACCTCGCCAATATTTTTCTGGATGCAAACTCCCGATTCTGTAATACAAGGATAAATATACTTTCCGAAACTTTCCTGAATCAACCCATGAGGCACTTTCAATAATTATCGGAAAGGACAAGAAGAATTAACCAAGTGGTTAGCGAAGAAGAGTTTAGTCAAATCACATGAAAGATGGAACACAAAACAATCCTGTCAGGAAAATCCTAGTTATGCTGTAGATAGATAGAGTTAACCAAGACGAGAAAGAATGATGATAAGAATTTGTTCTTGCTCATCCGATCATAACAAAGTGATCTGATTTAAGATACAGTCTGATAACCCTACACGTCTTCCTGAAATTATATTGCCAGAATTTTTGTCACGCCAGTAAGCATAGCTGCAATAAACGATAGATTCCATAACTAAGGTATACACCCTAAATCATGTCATCTGGAATTCTTACAACGCCAACCGGTATGGCTGCAAAAAAATCCAAATTCCATAACAAGGATACTATAACCAACATCAGGCTCCACGTCCCTGTCGTTCTAGATAGTATGACTGCGATAAATTCTAAACTCTATAAATAAAGTAGACATTTACCTTATCAGGATATCTTAACTCAATTCATAAAAACTGATCTTAGATACAAAGTCAAAGTCAACAACGAACGAGCATCAAGATTCAAAATTCAACGACGAATCAAGGATATATAAATGGAAACTAGCAAAAACAGATTCCGATGCAGGGTTTAGGAAAAGTCCTCAGGAGAATCCCAAAGGTACTATCTAGGTCAAGATTCTGGAATATAATCTAAAACAATCTCAACCTTGATATGAGATTGGTCAATCATATTCTCGTCTCAACCTTGAAGATATATAGGTTCAACTTATACCTTCCCTCTGGGGTCCACAAACTCATTCCAAGAAGGAATAAAGTTGATAACGGATAGATTTTTCAGAAATCAGGACGGACAGGAACAAATGGAAAAAGTTTTGAAAAGTTCGAAATAAGATTCCCAGGGATCATCCCTGGAATCTACCAAGAGTTTCTAATATGTGACTGAGTACCAAATTCCTAAAATATTCCATGACTCAACCTTAATCCTAGGGCAGACTAGTAGTAGTACAGATAAGCTCAAGTACCACCACGACTTCGTATTAATTGCAAAGACTAACCTGCATGGGCCACCACAAAAACGTGTCACGACCCGCACCCAGATATACGGGTACGAATATGTGGGCCACGCCCAGCCTACGTCGTAGTATCTGCGGTAGAGCGCTGTCAAGTACCCTATACTAACTACAACATCTAAAGATCCATAACTAGAAATGTACTCATGTCACATCACGAAAAATAAGAAAGATAAGACAAGAAATAATAACAATATCACTAAATAACTAGAATCTAAAAGGATCATATGAGACAAGAATAAAACAGAAGGAAACAATAACAAACTAAATAACTACCAGACGTAAAACTCCAAAGAGATTACTCACGGTGAAGAATACCGAGAACCACCCCAGCTAGCAACATCCTGAAATCCAATAATGGCATAACAACTCCTAAAATTTTGTCAACATATCCAGTCAGGATGGAACGAGCACAAATCTCAAATAACAGTTCTAATTAGACGATATTGAACATGTAGCAGTAAATAGAGAGAATATACAAGAAATCATGAAATGTACATGTGAGTATCATGGCAAGGTAAGCTGTAAATCTAGAGCTAGAACAAGGCAAGAAAAACTGATCATGGCATGTACAAGAATCAAGAATCATCTATCTAAGTGTGTGAGTACTAGCTACAATATGTGGCCGGCTTGGGTCTGCACAAGGTCATGATCTAGCCAATCATACGTGTGGTGTAGGATTGGCATTCACAAGGTCCACAAGATATACAAGGTGGGTATTGACCACACATCTACACTAATACTACCCGTCCCCGACTAGTATAGTGGATCCAACTATGACACATCATGACACGGGATTCTCTGAGAGGGTAGCTAGCCTTTGCAGGAATCGTGTCTATACAATGCACAAGGAACAAGAAAGACTTGCAAAAGGTATACCAAGGAAGCGAGGAATAACATCTCATGACGGGATCCAGACAAATACCAATCCGTGTGAACAATGTGTCAAGAGAACAAGGATATCTACACTAAATACAAGAAACATAGACGATATCATAAAACAGAAATATTATCAGAGAATGTACTCGCCTGCGATCTGGTAGAATATGTCAACTGAGTCCTAGAACAGTGCCTCGAGGACCTATAGGTGGAATACTGTATCAATATTACGGTTTGGAAGTAAAATCAAGTCATACTAAGTCAAACTAGGTCAAGACAAGTCAAACTAGGTCAATCTAAGTCAAGGGCTGACTTATAGTTGACTTTAAGTCAACTGGTCAACTTTAGTCAACTCTGGTCAGCCTTAGGTTAAACTAGGTCAAATATTGACTCTACTTTGACGTTCAGTCAAAGCAGTCAAACAGGATCAAGGCTAGTCTCTATAAACATCTACAGCATCAACACATTCAATTTCAGTAGTTGTGAAATTACTAGAATCGATGGATCACAAAATACAACAAAAGGAGAAGGATTATAATAATAGGGTAAAAACATACATATGTTGTCGGATGGTGAGACAACCATCACCAACGTGTCCGAAATGGTCAAAATAGCTAGCATAGCCTATCCATAAGTCCAATTTGAATAAAGGGGCAAAAAGGTAATTTTGAGTCAAAATAGTGTCTGTGTCGGACCCACTTTGCACAGAAAAATGTGTCAGAATAAAAGTGCACTAAACCTAATAAATTATATGTCCACGAATCCAGAATGATGTACGAACTCAACGGTATATCCGGAATTGGATTCCGATAACCCGATCTCAGATTGGTCCGTTGACCAGGATATTGAAATTTCGATTTGCACAAAAAAGCGTGTCCAAGCCAATTCTTCAAAACTCAGCAAATTATATGTCAACGAGTCCAGAATGACGATACGAACTCAACGGTATGTCCAGAATTGGATTTCAATGAGCCGATCTCAAATTGATCCGTTAACCCGGATATTGGTATCCAACTTGCACCAAAATGCGTGCCAGAACCAATGTCCACTAAAATATAACAAATTATATGTCAACGAGTCTAGAATGACGATTCGAACTCAATGGTATGTCCAGAATTGGATTTCGATGAGCCGATCTCAAATTGACCCATTGACCCGGATATTGGTATCCGACTTGCACCGAAATACGTGTCGGAACCAATGTCCATTAAAATCTAGCAAATTATATGTCAATGAGCCCAGAATGATGATACAAACTCAACGGTATATTCGGAATTGGATTTCGATGAGCCAACATCAAAAAGTCCCGTTGACTCGGACCGTGGGGCCCGCTTTGTACCGAAATGCGTGCCAGGGCCCACGCATTCAAATCTAACAAACTTTATATGAAAACGTGCCAGAACGACGCCACGAGTCTACTGGTGGTGTCATAAATTGAATCCGGAGTCCCGGGTTCAAAAATGGAATTTAACAACTTGGAAATTACGAATTCGGACGGCCAACTTTGGCGTTGAATTCAACCAATCAAACGTGATCACAATAAAACGAAACTGGAGGGGTAGGAAGAAGGTTATACCAGCTTTGCATAGGAACCAGTGGAATGCTAGACGGAGCTGCAATGGAGGAGATACGAACCGACGAAGTTGGCTCCATAAAATTGTCCAAAAATAACACAATTTAAATGGTCAACTTTGTGGCCGATTTTGATGTATCAAACGACGTAATTAACGGACAAAAATTGATAGGAATGAAGGGGTATATACCGATATTGAGAAGGAGTGAATAAATCATCGATCCAACGGTCGGATTTCTCAAAAAATATGCACGAAGTCGCTGCGACGGAATGCTATTTCCGGATCCATTTCGAGCTCGCGCCGACGGGAACCCGTGCCAAACGCACGAAACGCCTAGGCAGCGCGTCCCGGAGGACGGTGGCCGCCATGGGAAGGTGTGCCCAGGTCGCCCGGCCAGGGGGTGGCCGGCCATGGTGGCCGTGGCGCCGGCGACGGCGCCTGTGCGTGGCTGAACCCGCCCATTTTCGGCCGTTGCTGATGCTGCCATGTATACTGCTGCTGCTCGTTGTTACTGGCCGTACGGGGGCACGACGATGGTGAGTGGCATAGCCCGACGGCGGTAAGTAGCGCGTAGTGGTGGTGGTTGAGGGTGGTGAAGGGCTGGTGGTGGTGGCGTGTGGTGATGAAGATGGTGATGGTAATGGTGGAGGAGATATGGATGATGGTGGTAGAGATGATGATGTTGAATGGAGAGGGGAGGAGCTCAGCCATGGGCTGGTGTTCGGCCGGCCATGGGTCTGGTGGTTGTGGAGGCTGGAGCTCGGGAAGCTTGGAGGAGCTGCTGTGATGTAAAAGAGAGTTGGAGAGAGAGAGATGGAAAGAATTATATGTGTGTGTGTAAAAAAAATAAGAGGGAGAAAGAAAAAGTGTTTGCTGCCTAGAATTTAGGGCTGGCTAGGAAATCAGTGGTGTGTGAGTTTGAGTGTGGGGATGTGGGGTTGGGATTACATATGGGTAGAATGAAAGGTTGGGATTAAACGTAGGAATAGATTATTTCTTAGGGATTTAAATCATGGGGGTTATCCATTAATTATTTAAAATGGATAAACTAGGTATTTAATATTTGGTAGGGAAAAATTAGTGTGTGGATATTAATGAAGGGGTAACATAGAGCTGGGACCGGGTTTGGTTGAGCCGGGTCAGTCAAAATCGGACATGGTACAATAATCGAATTTAAATAGGTATTTATGATCATGGATAAATAAGTAACATGTGGGGGCTCAAATAAATGGGACACAAGTATCATGCGGGTAGTAGGCTTCATGTGGGCCATGTCCATATTTTGGGTTGACTAGGTTGGGTCGATGTCGGGTCCTGAAATTAAATTGGAAGTCATGTCACAAATTACGGTAGATAATTTATTGGCCTAAATTGACCCACAAGTTATACGAAGCAAATGAAGCACAAGATGGTGTGTCTGAGTGGGACACGAAGGTCATGGATGAAGAGCATCTCGAGTAGATCAGGCATGACAAGTTAGTTTCAAGAAAATGACTAGCCTTGTGCTCCTAAATTAAAAGTCACGGTAACGTGCATATGATGATCAAAGATAAAAGTGGAAAAATCAATTATTAATTAATTAATCGATCAAATGGTCTAAATTGATCCGAAGTTGTGCGATGCAAAAAGAGCACAAGGGAACGAGTTCGAGTGGGACACGATATATCAATATGAAGATAATCTCGTCTACTACAAACTTCAAGAAGAATGTTTTCAGAGACTGGCATCCGTGATGCTCTAGAAATCCAAGTCACGGTAAAGAGCAATTAATGATCAAAATTAATTAAAACAAAATAAATTTTCAAAAAAAAATTCATTTAGAAAATTCAAAAATAATCCCAAAAATTCAGGGGGCTTACACCAAGTCCTTCCTAGGCATCTTTAGCGGCAATTTCTTAGGCTTCATCGTCATGGCAAAGGGAATCAAAATTGACCCAGAGAAGATGAAGGCAATCCTGGACATGGCTCCCCGAAGAATCTTAGGGAACTTCGAGGCCTGCAAGAACGTCTGGCATACATCAAAAGTTTCATAGAAAACCTTTCTGGTCAATGCCAGCCCTTCACCAAACTGATAAAAAAAGGGGGTCTCTTTTGTATAGACCGAAGAGTGCCATCAAGCATCCAATGACATCAAGAAGTACCTCACCAGTTCCTCTGTTCTGGTAGCTCTAGTAATAGAAAGACATTTTCTACTCTATGTTCGAGCCATGGATCACTCTTTCGGGGCATTACTGGCCCAGAAGAGCGATTAAGGACACGAGCAGGCCATCTATTACCTCAACAGAACCATGATTAGAGCCGAGCACCGGTACAATCCTGTCGAGAAGGAGTGTCTTGTTTTACTCTTTGCCATTCAGAAAACATGTCACTATGTGACCGGACAGATGATCCATGTCGTCTCCCGAATCATCCCCCTCAGGGTCCTCATAACCAAGCCAGGGGCTTTGAACTCGAGGTTAGCCACCTGGGCCATACTCTTATCTCCTTATGAGATGGTGTTCGTCCCTCAGAAGGTAGTTAAAGGCCAAGCGTTGGCCGATTTTCTAGCAGTACACCTTATGCCAGAGACGTCAAAGCTCTACGATGACATCCCCAATGAAGTCATAGAATCTACTGTTGTCTCAGACAACCCCGTATGGCAACTATTCTTTGATGGTGCTTCAAGGACAGGACCCAAGGATGAGATTGTAGTGGGAGTAGGGTTGCACTCATTACCTCCGACGGTCTTATCATCCATCGTGCCTACACCTTCATGGAGTCATGTACCAACAACATTGCTGAGTACAACCCCCTCATCATCGGGCTACAACTCGCTAAACAGTTGAGGGTTGACTGCATCGAAGCCTATGGGGACTCAAAGCTGATCATTAGCCAAGTTCGAGGGCAATATGAGGTCCGTCATGAGGACCTAATCCACTACCATCAGGAGGCCATCGACATCATCTCCACGTTCAAAGGTTTCTTTATAGAACATGTGCCACATTTACAAAATTTGGAGGCCGACGCCCTCGTCGGTCTCGTCGCCTCTCTCGCAGCTCCTAGAAGATCCCAATACACTGTTACAGTGATGGGGTGAGAACTCGTCTGTTTAAAGAATGCTCTGCACACATGCCAAAGTTACTCAGTCCAAGTGGAGGCTAATGTAGACGTACGGGACTGGCATTTCCCGTTCATCGACTACGCGGTCTACGGGATTCTACCCGAAGACCCGAAGGAGGCGGCTTCTGTCAAAGGACGTTTCCTTCGATTCTTCTATGATACAGCTATCAAAATTTTGTACCATCATTCTTACGACAGACTCCTCCTCCGGTGTCTATCCGAGACAAAGGCACATGAAGCGCTCCAAGAGGCACACGATGGGACATGTAGAATATGATGGCGGACACCGTAGAATATACGAAGAAGTGACAGGCATGTCAGCTGCATACAGACTTCATTTATCGACCTTCGGAGCATCTACACCCTACTGTGGCCTCCTGGCCATTTGAAGCATGGGGAATGGATATTGTTGGGCCAATCAGCCCACCTTCCTCCAAAGGACATCAGTTTATCCTTGCTATCATGGTTTACTTCTCCAAGTAGGCAAAACCAGTGTCATTGGAAGAAGTAAAAGCCTCGAACGTGATCAGCTTCATCAAACACCATGTCATCTACCGGTTCGGGGTCCCCAGAAGAATTGTCTATGACAATGGCCTCCAGTTCGTGAGCCATGCCTTCCAGTGGTTCTGTGATAAAAACAAAATACAGAACGTGGCATCAACGGCCTATAACCCGACGGCTAATGGGTTGGCCGAAGCATTCAACAAAATTATCGTCAAACTGCTCAAGAAAGTCGTATCCTCTAATTGTGACTCGAACGAGAAGTTGGGCGAATGCCTATGGGCATACCGTATGACCGTGCGGACACCAACGGGTAACACACCATTCACCCTAGTTTACGGAAGTGAAGCGGTACTCCCCTTGGAGATTCAAATCTCGTTTTTACGGGTAGCTATTATCACGCCCCGATTTGGGAAATCGCTCATCCTCGCTAGATTTCACCCGCATCATCATCCTTGTTGGGGCATGATGTCGCACGAACCCAGAGTTACGCTCGTGTAAGGTAAGATAACAGGTTCACATAGTGTTTATCTCAAATTGATAACATAAGCAGCGGAAGAAAACAGAATATATAATAAGAATCTCTTTTATTGATAATAAACTGAAGGTTACAAAGGATTGAATCACCCAACTAAATGTGACAATTGGCTACAACGCTCATGATCTCTCTAGCTCACAAAGGATTGCAACGTTCCATACATTATGTCTCTTTATAGCCAACAAGTAGTCTTCGATCGAATATCTCCATATCGTAAGTCCGAACGCTTATGCGGTAGCTCCTCTTGAAACGCTAAGGACTCAATGCCTCGGCGCGTCCAAGCCAAGCCCCGCTTCCAGCCGATCATAACCTGAACCTGCAAGCAAACTAGTGGGGAATTATTTCTTTTGTCCTCGTTGTACTGATCAAGACCCACTCGTTTCCAAACCAAACACTAAGTTCATTTAGTGAAACTTGCAACATTATTTGGTTATCTTTCAAATTAGCCTTAGGATCAATTTTATGGCAATATTCACGCATAGCAGCTTATCATAAATGTGTCCAATAGCGTGTCCCTACGACAGATACAGTTAAACATAATATGAACATAAATATAGTGATCGTGCTCATTTTTGTCCCATTTTTCCTAGCCTGCAATGGTTAGACTTTACATAACCAATCATACAATTCACATAATCAACCAACCATACTTAGACATATACATAAGGGTGGCAGGCCCTGCGCCTGCACCCAACTCTAATCTCAACCCACCGGCCCTATCTATATGAAGGTTACAGTATTTTGCACCGTAATGGACTTGGCATCTTTATGTGTAAGCCTATGATCACTTCAGTACGGGTTGCTAGCCCAGTACCTGAAGGATCGCAAACTTACTAATATCATAGCTTATCACAATACTGGTCGGTTGCAATCCGCCCTAATGATGTGCACCATAAATACCATACATAATTCCCTTCTAGGCCGAACGGTCCCGGTGTCCCTGTCGTAACCGTCCGAGGGAAGCCGCACCCGTGCACGGGCCATCCGAGTCCATTGACCATACAATACGCGCCATAGCAAATGAGTCATATCATGCCAACCAATGTTATGTTCCATAAACATATTCACGTTCCATAAACATAATCCCTCATCTCTATCTTATGTTCCGACGACATCAGGTCCCAACACATCCGTATTGATGCACAACGCCCAACGGCTTAGACTTCTCGTACTTATATTCAACTTGTTCTATTCATAAATTATTCACGTAGCCTAGTTCCATAGTTACTTAGTCTTTTCGTAGCTTTCGTG
This sequence comes from Iris pallida, assembly GCA_029216955.1. Lineage (NCBI taxonomy): Eukaryota > Viridiplantae > Streptophyta > Magnoliopsida > Asparagales > Iridaceae > Iris > Iris pallida. The sequence continues at coordinate 2,986,533 of JANAVB010015398.1, forward strand.
CACGAGGGCACGTTTAACGCCATAATCAATGTTCTAGACCTAGTATTCAATGTTCTCGGAGTCATGCACATGATGCACATCTTGATATTGCCTTTCAATGCTCTACCATCAACGCCCTACCATGACCTATACACTTAATGCACGTCGCTTCAATTGTTTAATATTCAATGTTCTATCTTAATATTCAACACATACTAAGACCTTTAATTGCCCGAGCCACGCTCGCTAACTCGTAGTAACTTATGCATACAAGGATATATTTTATTAGACGTGAAGGAATAGGAAGAGAGAGTCAAGAACCCGCCCACCTTAAGCCGATACGTCTTGACGTTCCGCCGAGCTGAAGCGGCTCGATTCTATAACTTGGTTGCATGTCCAACTCTCCTGACTTAGCCATTCCGTTGAACTATTCGACTTATTCGACCTATCGTGCCAATGCCCCAATCCGTTACAAGGCGACGATTCGGTTTTACGGATACTATTTCGAATAAGGCAAGATGTCGACCCTTATCGTCCAGCGTAAAAGCATAGCCTGCGCACCAGATCAACTAAAATCAGTACTTGTTCAAACAGGACTTATCCTTTGTATCGATTCGATCCATAGATTTCAATCGACTCAAAGTTTTCCTTCGGTCAACGTAACTCTTGTATCGATTCGCATCGATACTTCATCGGGTCAACGCAACTCTTTGAGTCAACGACTCATCATAATACACCATACGGAGCGGGGTATTACATAATATACCACTCAAAACAAGGTTTGCCCTCGAACCGAAACCAATACTTAAATCCAAGTGTTCCGCTAGATCGTTTCACGATCTGGTGCTACTATCGCTTGAATCATACAACTTAGTTTGGATCATACACATATTTTAGGCGTCCCACCAATATATGCATTTCAGCCAAGCTCAGTTGTAGGATATCGGAACAAAGCTAACAAGCTTAACTTGAATCCTCAAGCACCAACCATTCCGTACTCAACTTAGTCAAATCTTAGTGCATATTCTCAAAATACCTTCCGTATGCATTATTCTATAACACGTGATCATCTTTCAACCACTTCTGCATACAACTTAACTCAAAACTGTTACTTCAATCCCATAAGTTTCTCGTCGGCCATCGAACGCATGCATTGCATTAAGTCATTGCGCATCCGATCGCAACAATTCTCCATAATGCCTACTCACCCAATCGTTTCCTATCTCTCGCACCACTCGAGTATTTCATCTAGTCATTCATAACACTTGGCCTTAACGACATGGACTAAGTCCAACATTTCTCAAATTCCTTTGCCTACCATTTGCTCTAAGTCTCGCACACAACTATTCCAATATGATCCACATTCTCGAACTACCTACGCATCGCGTCTGGGACTACCCCCGCTAGGTAACTTATCCAGATATCATGCTTAATCTCTACTTGTAACTCCACTTCTCAGAGATTTTTATTTTATTTTATTATTCCTAAATAATTTTCTGATTTTATTTTTCTGAGCTATTATTTTTTAGCGTAATTTAATTTGGGGCTTTCTCTCATTTTAGTTATGGGCTTACAGGCCCAGCCCACCATTTCAAATTTATTCTTAAGTAAATTTTTGTAACGCCCCAGTCCCAAAATACGTAGGACTAGGAAAGTAGACATGCCAGCTGTATTCATACGAAGTATACTCCAATATATGGAAGCCTCGTATAAATACATAAGCTGTAAAATGCAGTAGAACCATACTAATCTCATCCACAAGAATAAAAGAATAAAAGATCATATAATGAGAATAATTTGTCTTGATACAATATGTTGGGCGGAGACAAATCCACTACCAACAAAACAAAAAAAAATACATAGAAAATGAAATGAGTAGCGAGCGAAGCGAAGACGATCCAAATGCAATCATCCTCGAGAAATAGCAATGAACACGGCTAGAGCGAAAGCACCTGCGAAAGACAATAGCACACACCTGGCAAGACAACCAGGTCCTCAGAGGGACGTAACAAGAGACATAATAGCATACCATATAAACTGAATAAATATTGCTCAATAAATAAATTAATCGAATTTATAACATGGTCCAATACGCACCTACTGAACGAGCGTACCATCCCCCCAACCAAACAAGGACAGGAGATGGTAAACTAATTCACGGCGACGTATCTTTCCATGCTAAGAATTCGATATGGTATCCAGACCCCAACAAGGTTCAATACCTTCTCATCGAAGTAGTAAGTCGCACCTACAACCAAACAAGGACAAGATGTGACGAACTAATCCGCGACAAGTTATTGTTCCAAGTCGCGATCAGATACAAGTACCCAAACCAAAAGTACTCGTACCTAACGGATAGGGTAGCCTACCATTCTAAGTGAAATGTTGTTAAGAACAATCCTTCCTACGCATGGGCCCTGGCTAAATAGGATCGGCATAGTCCCCTCTTGGGCACCAGAGGCCCCAGCAGTAAGAGCATGACGTTCCGCAGAATCGTCAGTGGCCGTCAGTAATCATGGGTAATCTGACCCGCGTCTCCGGCGGAGCTCACGGGTTACAAAAGGGAAAGTGCATCGAAGCCCATACGCTAAGGAATTGTCCTCCCCGTCCAATGCCTATTATGATGTATCCACAATATTAACCTCTATAACCGCTAAGTCAAACTAGCATGCAACCTCTATTAACGGTTATTCCTATCGCACGGCTTGTACGTACTGGTGGCCAACCAATCACGCACTTTCGTGTTCTACATGCGACACACAACTTCGTGTTTACAACGTGTCAAGGCCAATGTATGCGACACACAAGGTGGTCCCTTAAATCTAGGTTTAATTTGTAAGAAAAATAATACATAGCAGGAAATATAAATGAACAGTTATGCCATGTATCACAGTTTATTTTGCATAAAGAAAATAAGTAATGCATGAAATATGAGCTAAAAATAATTAAACAGCTAATGGCAAGGTGTCTTGCCTGGTAGTACGCCGGGTGTGCTGCGATGATCAAGGCGGCACGATCTGCAACTTTGGTACAACAACTGTACAAGGTGACCACGGATGGTGACACGGTCGATTCCATTGGGTCCAGGACGGTCAATTTAGTTAGGGTGGACATAAGGTGGGCTTGAAATGTGCGAAGGAATAGGAATATTAGGATTGGTTACGGACATGTGAAAAATAAAAGAAATAATGGATAAATATTATATATACGAATTTTTAGAAAATATTTATTTGAGACTAGATAATGGTTAGACTAAATATAACAACAAAATTTAAAGGAAATAGTTTTAACAGAAAACTCAAATTTTCTCAACATATATTTTATACATATAAAAACTATATCCTGCTAGGAAAAGTACTTTAGATGATTATTAATAATTTGAAAATTTATTTAGGATTTTTAAAACCATTTTTAAATATAGGTCAAGTCAAATTTATATAAAACTGTGTATATGTATTTCACAAGAAAAGAACTAATGATAGTTATGATAAAACTAAACACAATTTATTAATTAATATAATAGTAATATCAATTATACTGATATTAAGATCTATACTAAATAATAATAATTAGTAATCCATAAAATAATTTTAACAATAATATAATCAGTAATCATCCTAAAATATTGTTTACTTGCTTTCGTACATACATAATAGCTATGTACTCATAACTTCAGCAATAATAATAATAATATTAACCAGTGGTAATAATAATAATAATAATAATAATAATAATAATAATAATAATAATAAGAGAAAGAAAAAGAAATCAGATAATAATAAAAATAAAAATAATAAAAAAACAAAACAAACATAAAACACGAAAATATCAGTACCAAAAGTTACTGTTCTTCCATCAGAGCAGTAAAAGAAGTTGTCAAAGTCTCAAAGAAAAGGGTGAGAGAGAGAGAGAGTGGAAAGAATCAGAGAGAGAGAGAAAAGAGACGAGAGAGAGAGGGGACGGGAGAGAGAGGCGAGCGGGGGAAGAGAGTGGAGTCGGCCGGCGTGGGATGGCGTGGCTCGGCGGAGGAGGAAGGAACGAGGGTTTTGCGGCGCGTGCGGTGAAGTGGCGGCAGGTGGTAGCGGGGGTGTGCTGTGGTGATGTCGGGATAGCCGGGTGCTGGCCGCGGTGGGGGGTGACGACGTGGTGGCTGGTCGGGCTGGTTGATGGCGGTGGAGTGGTGGTTTTTGGCTGGTGGTGATTTGGGTGTGGGCGAGATGGGGCTGGTGGTGGAGACGATGGACCGGGATCGGGTTAGTTTTAGAGTTTTGGGTTAGGGCTAGGAATCGTGTCGGGATTGTCGACACGAAGGAGAGAATAATGTACATGTAAAAATAATGGAATAAGAATAGGGATGGTAGAACACGGACACGGTGCACGCACTCTGGTGGAAATTTGGTAGATGAAATAATGTGGAGGAGTACCTGCCTATATTTATAGGATGTGGGAATTCCTACTTCGGATAGGATTAGGAATAGTTTAAACCCAATAATAGATAGTTCAATACTTAAATTAAATAATTCAAATAATCTTATCTCAAATCAAATCCAATTTTAAATCAAATATAATTTAAATCAAAATCCATTTCCAAATATAAATCAATTTGAATCTAATTAAATTCCCTAGTTTAAAATCAAGTGGAATAACTTAAATTTCAAATATTAACTATTTAAATAAAACCACAGTTTCAAATCAAGATCTAAATCTCCACAATGATTTCGAAATATATTTTCCAAAAATGCTATAAATAATAATTTCGAAAATCATAATTATTTTTAAATACATTTTTAAGTAATAAAATATTTATATTAATAAATCTAGAAAATTACATTTTTATTTAAAATAAACTAGCAACATATTTATGAAATATGTGTATGCCTATGAATATTATTTATTATAAATACCTGCTATAAACGAAAAGGTTTTCATAAATAAAAATCGTAAACTTGAAACTAATAGCTAGTAATAATTATTATCTACATTTCTTTGAAACTAAAAAAAATAAAAATAATGTTTTTTCAAAAATATGTACGCTCGCACATATTCGCACTCGTCGAGCAAAATAAAATTCCGTGCGCGACGTAAAATACGACTACGCGACGTACAATACAAAATTTTAAATCCGTACAAATATTAATAAAAAAAAATAATTAGTAGAAATTTAGGGGTTTTACATCCTACCCAACTTAAAAGAATTTCGTCCTCGAAATTGAGAATTTGTAGGGGGTGAGAGGCTACAAGGAATGACGTTTAATGAGAACATGCATTAGCGTCATGATTTCAATAAGACGAAAATAGTCATGGATTAACGCGAGAAGGAATGTTTAAGATGACGCACAATAAAGAATAGTATGGGTTTAAGAAAATAAAATAAATTAGAGGCCTTAAAGTTATGGTCTCTTGAGAGTAGGTTGAGGGCACGATTTAGAGAATGAATTAGATTTAGAAGGTCATGACAGTAATTATAGGGCCGAGAAGGAGGGCGAGGAGTTTAGGATGAAGATATAGTAATATCGAACGAGAATAGTCATAGCCGATAGGATAGCTAGAGGACGTTATAGTATGACGCTTTCATCCTCCGAAAATAGGTGAGGGCGAAGCAATATAGAGTTCGAAGGAGGCGTTATCGAATACGAATACGTGATTCAAGGACGACCGGAAAAGAATTTCAAAAGAATTGTCAAGGCAGTCGTGGATGGGTTGTAAAGGCCAGTTTAATTAAGTTCCATCCACGTAGAATAATCGATAAAAGCGAACCAAAGTGCACTTGGTTGATCAGACCATTATGCACCGGTTCTGATTAGACAACATGTTAGTGGGATATCTTCTAATAACATATGTCGTGAACAAGCTCGATAATCGATGAACTTGCAAATCTATGTTGTAGTAGCAACATTTGTCAAGAGAGTGAAATTATAGGCACGAGAGTAGAAATTGGTTCGAACCTCTAAAGGTGCTAAGTCATGTCCTGCGATGGTCTTTATACAGTCTTCCTATAGTCTTCTTGTCCAAGTCCTTGGTTGGCTAGACGGGTTGGGTCCTCTAGTTTCTAGGATCTAAATAAGCTTGCTAATATAGGTCACTAGGTCAAAGGGGTTGCTAGTTCATAAGGTATTCTACCCAACTTAAAAAATTTAACTAATGGTGTTTTGGGACAATGTCTAACTAATAGGGTCAATCTCTAGTAAGCACGAAGGAAAGATAAGAATAGGGATGGAAGGAAGCAAGCAAGATGCAATTGATGAGTCAAACGGTAGATTGAAGAAAGTGGTCAAGTATGTGGATGAGATCCTAGACTTCTAATCCTATACGCAGGCTTGCTTGGTACGGTAAAGTAACCAAACAATTTATCTTGACTTGCATGGGCCACCACAAAAACATGTAACGCCCCAGTCCCAAAATACGTAGAACTAGGAACGTAGACATGCCAGCTGTATTCATACGAAGTATACTCCAATATATGGAAGCCTCGTATAAATACATAAGCTGTAAAATGCAGTAGAACCATACTAATCTCATCCACAAGAATAAAAGAATAAAAGATCATATAATGAGAATAATTTGTCTTGATACAATATGTTGGGCGGAGACAAATCCACTACCAACAAAACAAAGAAAAATACATAGAAAATGAAATGAGTGGCGAGCGAAGCGAAGATGATCCAAATGCAATCATCCTCGAGAAATAGCAATGAACACGGCTAGAGCGAAAGCACCTGCGAAAGACAATAGCACACACCTGGCAAGACAACCAGGTCCTCAGAGGGACGTAACAAGAGACATAATAGCATACCATATAAACTGAATAAATATTGCTCAATAAATAAATCAATCGAATTTATAACATGGTCCAATACGCACCTACTGAACGAGCGTACCATCCCCCCAACCAAACAAGGACAGAAGATGGTAAACTAATTCACGGCGACATATCTTTCCATGCTAAGAATTCGATATGGTATCCGGACCCCAACAAGGTTCAATACCTTCTCATCGAAGTAGTAAGTCGCACCTACAACCAAACAAGGACAAGATGTGACGAACTAATCCGCGACAAGTTATTGTTCCAAGTCGCGATCAGATACAAGTACCCAAACCAAAAGTACTCGTACCTAACGGATAGGGTAGCCTACCATTCTAAGTGAAATATTGTTAAGAACAATCCTTCCTACGCATGGGCCCTGGCTAAATAGGATCGGCATAGTCCCCTCTTGGGCACCAGAGGCCCCAGCAGTAAGAGCATGACGTTCCGCAGAATCGTCAGTGGCCGTCAGTAATCATGGGTAATCTGACCCGCATCTCCGACGGAGCTCACGGGTTACAAAAGGAAAAGTGCATCGAAGCCCATACGCTAAGGAATTGTCCTCCCCGCCCAATGTCTATTATGCTGTATCCACAACATTAACCTCTATATCCGCTAAGTCAAACTAGCATGCAACATCTATTAACGGTTATTCCTATCGCACGGCTTGTACGTACTGGTGGCCAGCCAATCACGCACTTCCGTGTTCTACATGCGACACACAACTTCGTGTTTACAACGTGTCAAGGCCAATGTATGCGACACACAAGGTGGTCCCTTAAATCTAGGTTTAATTTGTAAGAAAAATAATACACAGCAGGAAATATAAATGAACAGTTATGCCATGTATCACAGTTTATTTTGCATAAAAAAAATAAGTAATGCATAAAATATGAGCTAAAAATAATTAAACAGCTAATGGCAAGGTGTCTTGCCTGGTAGTACGCCTGGTGTGCTGCGATGATCAAGGCGGCACGATCTGCAACTTTGGTGCAACAACTATACAAGGTGACCACGGATGGTGACACGGTCGATTCCATTGGGTCCAGGACGGTCAATTTAGTTAGGGTGGACATAAGGTGGGCTTGAAATGTGCGAAGGAATAGGAATATTAGGATTGGTTACGGACATATAAAAAATAAAAGAAATAATGGATAAATATTATATATACGAATTTTTAGAAAATATTTATTTGAGACTAGATAATGGTTAGACTAAATATAACAACAAAATTTAAAGGAAATGGTTTTAACAGAAAACTCAAATTTTCTCAACATATATTTTATACATATAAAAACTATATCCTGCTAGGAAAAGTACTTTAGATGATTATTAATAATTTGAAAATTTATTTAGGATTTTTAAAACCATTTTTAAATATAGGTCAAGTCAAATTTATATAAAACTGTGTATATGTATTTCACAAGAAAAGAACTAATGATAGTTATGATAAAACTAAACACGATTTATTAATTAATATAATAGTAATATCAATTATACTGATATTAAGATCTATACTAAATAATAATAATTAGTAATCCATAAAATAATTTTAACAATAGTATAAACAGTAATCATCCTAAAATATTGTTTACTTGCTTTCGTACATACATAATAGCTATGTACTCATAACTTCAGCAATAATAATAATAATATTAACCAGTGGTAATAATAATAATAATAATAATAATAATAATAATAATAATAATAATAAGAGAAAGAAAAAGAAATCAGATAATAATAAAAATAAAAATAAAAAAAAACAAAACAAACATAAAACACGAAAATATCAGTACCAAAAGTTACTGTTCTTCCATCAAAGCAGTAAAAGAAGTTGTCAAAGTCTCAAAGAAAAGGGTGAGAGAGAGAGAGAGTGGAAAGAATCAGAGAGAGAGAGAAAAGAGACGAGAGAGAGAGGGGACGGAAGAGAGAGGCGAGCGGGGGAAGAGAGTGGAGTCGGCCGGCGTGGGATGGCGTGGCTCGGCGGAGGAGGAAGGAACGAGGGTTTTGCGGCGCGTGCGGTGAAGTGGCGGCAGGTGGTAGCGGTGGTGTGCTGTGGTGATGTCGGGATAGCCGGGTGCTGGCCACGGTGGGGGTGACGACGTGGTGGCTGGTCGGGCTGGTTGATGGCGGTGGAGTGGTGGTTTTGGGCTGGTGGTGATTTGGGTGTGGGCGAGATGGGGCTGGTGGTGGAGACGATGGACCAGGATCGGGTTACTTTTAGAGTTTTGGGTTAGGGCTAAGAATCGTGTCGGGATTGTCGACACGAAGGAGAGAATAATGTACATGTAAAAATAATGGAATAAGAATAGGGATGGTGGAACACGGACACGGTGCACGCACTCTGGTGGAAATTTGGTGGATGAAATAATGTGGAGGAGTACCTGCCTATATTTATAGGATGTGGGAATTCCCACTTCGGATAGGATTAGGAATAGTTTAAACCCAATAATAGATAGTTCAATACTTAAATTAAATAATTCAAATAATCTAATCTCAAATCAAATCCAATTTTAAATCAAATATAATTTAAATCAAAATCCATTTCCAAATATAAATCAATTTGAATCTAATTAAATTCCCTAGTTTAAAATCAAGTGGAATAACTTAAATTTCAAATATTAACTATTTAAATAAAACCACAGTTTCAAATCAAGATCTAAATCTCCACAATGATTTCGAAATATATTTTCCAAAAATGCTATAAATAATAATTTCAAAAATCATAATTATTTTTAAATACATTTTTAAGTAATAAAATATTTATATTAATAAATCTAGAAAATTACATTTTTATTTAAAATAAACTAGCAACATATTTATGAAATATGTGTATGCCTATGAATATTATTTATTATAAATACCTGCTATAAACGAAAAGGTTTTCATAAATAAAAATCGTAAACTTGAAATTAATAGCTAGTAATAATTATTATCTACATTTCTTTAAAACTAAAAAAATAAAAATAATGTTTTTTCAAAAATATGTACGCTCACACATATTCGCACTCGTCGAGCAAAATAAAATTCCGTGCGCGACGTAAAATACGACTACGCGACGTACAATACAAAATTTTAAATCCGTACAAATATTAATAAAAAAAATAATTAGTAGAAATTTAGGGGTTTTACAATTTTGATTAAGAAGGGGGGAGAGCATGTGCTAACAATCGTTCCTTCCTCCCTGAGCTTACTGACAGGGTTGTAACATAAATTTAAATTTCTAAACAAATTTTTTTCTCCTCCAAAGTTTTAGCGTTGGCCAAATTTGGCGCCCAAATCTCTGCGTAGGATCCAAGCTAAGCCATCTATAAATCCTTCTTTCTAGGTCAGAGGAACTAGCCTCTTTCTCCTCTTTCTTTTCCAACTCCATTCTCTCAATTTATTCCTGAAATCTGCTCAACCGGCCATGGCGGAAAAGTACACCCCGACGAGGAGGAGCAACACCTAGGCGTTCAAGTTCAGGCTCAGCGTGGCTTTCTTTCGAAGGTTGATCCGGTTGCACTGACAGATCAATTAGTTGGAGAAGGTGAGGAATCGAGCCCAATTTTATTCAGATTAGGTATTTTAAGAATTTTGAGAAATTATTGATTCGATTCCCTTCTTGATTGAGTAGCTGTCCGCTCTTGTTGGAGAGGAAATGGTGAACTCTGATCGATCCCTATTATTTCTATAGGTTGAGGGACCTGGTAAGAAGTTTATCACTCTCGGTTGCTTGATTAGAATGCCAACTCAGTTGATTGATTCGACTCTTGAAATGTTTAGATTTTGAGTTGTATATCGATTTGATCTACACGATTGTCATCAAGGACCGCAGTTCATCAATTCCAGCTAGAGGAGAGGATTGTAAGTATTAATCATTCTTCTCTCTTTAATCAGTATTTTCCTGAGTTTTGGTTCAATCTTGAGAGTTTCTAGAATTATTTCGTGTAAATTCTTCAGGAGGTTAGATCTGGTGTAAACAAGTGAACATTGTAATTGACTCGGATACAGAGCAGTGCAGTTCGTATTCCTCCTTGAAGCCAACGGCAATTTGGATCTCTTTTCCATCAGGTAAATTCCTTACCTCTTAGTAATAATTACTGTTAACTATGGAACTTAGGAGCAGTATGTAGGTATCCTAACTACAGGTTTAATCAAGGATTAGATATCAGTCTGAACACTGCTATCCTATCCCTATGAGAGCCTCAGGATTTGGATATCTAAATATTGACAACCTATTATGAATCTCGATTGAAGTGTCTAGCTCGAGCTTGGTTTAATTATCAGTAAAGTATAACAGGGGGTTAGTCCAACACTAGAGATTAATTAGATCTATTATTTAGTCATGGGGTTGATGCATTGAGACAACCCTGACACGAGACTAAATTTCAATTTGGGAAATGTTTTGGTTGAGATTACAAAAATCAACCTTTGACAGTGATTCATAGCCTCTCATTGGTAGTAGGCAACCTGATAATAGCTTGTTCTTATTTCAATTTAGTATGGTGAGTTCAGTAATAAATTAAATATGTACATATAGACTAAAATATTGGAATCTCTGATAACTGATTCATGTATCAAACACTTTAGTTTATGATTTGGTTTCACTAGCAGTAGCAAGGACTGTTATAACTCAGATTAGCTATAGACATTTGGGGTAATGTCTCATGAGGATTTTTGGTTTCAGTTATGTGGTGTTACACTTAACTGATAGCACAGTTGTGTGGTTAGGATACTTTGTCCTTTTGCTTGATACTACCAAGTATCACAGAGTTAGAAGGGAGCTTTGGTAAAATTGGAAGATTAACTTGAGGATTTATTGATTTTAGTACATTTATTTTCATAAGATATTTATATACTGTTAGATAGGTAATCTGTGAGCACATTTTGATTCACAGGCTCCTACTTAATTTGACAGCCTTCAATTGTCCAATTGCTTAGTAATCTTACCAAGTGATAGATAGGTAAATTCCTTGGATGATATTGAATATGAAGTGGGTGTTCTATTTTAATGTTGAACTGAACTACTGTGCTGATCCTGAGCAAACATGAGTTGAACCCTGTTTGGAAGTTGACTGTTATAAAATTCAGTCAGGATTAGTAAATAGTGGGGTCATTCGGACCACTGCAATTATCATTTTGAAATCCTTGTTTCTTCTTATTTGGCAGCACTCTCTCGGGTACCAGTCATGTTAAGGTGTTGTCTTAAACCCAAAAAATTGTTTGGTTGAAGGTTGGCAGTGGTGAGGAGTCAATCCAGGAACCTGTAGACATTAGGAAGATTAGTGGTTGTTAGAAGGGTACTGATGGTTCCAATAGAGTAGGTAGCTAAGTTCACTACTGAATATTAGAAGTCTAGACAAGGTTTAAATATTTGAGTTAAGCATTTCTTTGGACTGGAATTAGTGTAACTGGGAGATTACAGTTTTGTTAGGGTGCTATGGACTGTCCTAATTATAGGAACTATTTGAATCAACCACAAAATTCCCTAAAATCTGTACACAGTAGCATATTCAGATTTTGAAGAAGGTAAACTGCTGATTAGGATAGCTGATAGTTAGGTCGAGTTGTATTAGTATTCAGGGGACTGATTGTGTCAGTTGTTAGTTAAATCATATCAATCATGATTCAGACTGACCACCAATGGACTGACAATGTGTGCAGGACATATTATTGTGGCTGTCTGCTACTAGAAGTGGCTGATAGTTCAGTGTTTTAAACTGAACTGATGAATTTAGGATTTGAAATAATAAGAAATTAATGGAAGTCAGATTATAGCATTAAGACTGTTTCATCTCAGTTTTAGCTGGGATTGATTCATATCAGTACTCCTCTAGACTGAATTGAATCCAATTCCTAGTTGAGACTGATATGCATCAGCCTAGGGAGGGAATTGAACTGTGGTTGGGCTAGACTAGTATATCAGTCCTATCAAGGCTAATTTTTGAGATTGATATTGTACCAGTTTTACTGATTTGTCTTAGTTGCCTGAGACTGATAGAGTATCAAACCTATTTGAGACATAAACTTTAAATTACCAGTGCCCTATTTTCTTAGTTAAAATACTTGTAGTTCCTATATATAAATATTCTAGAATATAATGATAACCTATAAGAACACCCATGTTAGGAATTTTAAGAGAGATGAATACTTGAGGTTAACTAGGATGATTGGTGAAGATTAGAGATAGGGATAACTATAACATGCTCAATAAACCTAGAAAATAGTTAGTAGCTTATTTATGGTAAATAAATTTAGCTGTTAATTGTTAGCTTAATAAATATTCCAAATCATTTGACAGGAGGATATCCAGCATCACTATCCACCCTTGATCACCCAGAGCAAGGCAAGTATACTCCTCGGATCTGTTCATTTCTCATGTCTTATATATGCATCCTTGTATCTCCTTGTTGACACGATGTATCACGGTACTGTCTGGTTTCATGTTTCATGGATTACTTGTGTCTGGGAGGGGAAATACTATAGATATATGATCAAACCCTGTTACTATTCATGTGAATAGCTTGGGTCCCGCATCGTGCAAGCGGGACCCGAGTCGTAACATTTCATGTTTATTGCATCTACCCAAGTCGATCACACAATCTAGATGTATTTTAATATTGCACATGTCAGGATTCAGGTTGTATTTCAGGATTCATGGTTGTATTTCATGTTCAGGTTGTACTTCATGTTCAGGTTGTATTTCATGTTCAGGACTCTTATCATGTTCCCTGTTTTACTTTCAGTTTTCCTGTTTAGTTTTATATCTTGTTCTTATTTCCTGTACTTATATATATATTTTATGTTTCTTGATTCATACCATGATGTTCATTTCCTTGGATATACTTAGCTCCGCTCCTGACTAGGATATATTGCAGGTGAGTTGGAGGCTCTGTGCGACACGTATTATGGCGGGGAGCCATTAGATGCAGGAGAGCTAGCTGGAGTAGCTCTTGACTTAGAGGCTGCAGAAGCCTAGAGCTTACCTTAGTATTTGCATATTATTTTTCTGTATTGAGACTAGTAGACTTTCTTTCATTTGCTGGAATGTAATAAGAATTCTGAGACATGTATTGGGATTTGGGATTCGTTATAGATGCTGTGTTTTCATACTTGTCTTGATATCTGGTTAGTTTTTCCCTAGTTTGGTACAGCTTACTTTGTTGTATCTAACAACAAAGGTTGGGCATGTCCGACTCGTATCCGATTATTCGGGGGCGGGTCATGACACTACTCGACACAAGAGGTCAACTTGAGTCTACGATGCTCAAAGACAACAATCTTTCTGACCCAAGGTCTCTTACGATACGCCTATCTCCGATGCTTGATCGAATAGGAATTCCTTACTCAATCTTTGAATCAATCCCAACTAGTTCATCACGTAACATAGATCGTGCGCTCAAACATACATAGCCTAACCGTTACTCAAATCGATCTACGACACAACTCTCAGAGTTATTCTACTATTAGTCGCTCTCGTGGATTGCAGAATTCTTGCAATCGCCTTACCGCATCACTATGATAAGTACGTTCCTCGACATCCATTCGATCATCGACCAATCAAGTCTATCTACGTACCCATTTGATTGATCGTAAATTTCTAACCATATCGATCTAGTCGAAGGCTACTCGCTAATTTTTGAAACACGATACTCAATCGCTTAGACTTATCCTTAACATGCACTACATCATCCTTCATTCTCGATGAACTTTCTTATGCGACTTCATTGGGTCATCCTATGGGACTTCAACATTCATTTGATTTGGCGGTCAAGTCTTCTAGGGTCATTTGCCCTGAAACTACGCTCGATAATTGAAGATCATCAACGAGGGACAGTTACAACGAACCATGCTATATCCTATCGCGGAGCCAAATCAATTTCCGACAATTCCTATGAGACTTTATCCAATCTGACATAATCTACCAATCCACAATTTATCTACCCCAGTACAACTGATGTACCGTTTACTACTCGAATCACTCATGCACTACCGTCGACTATTTTTGCTAGTTGTATGTCATCTACTCGCCTCAAGTCCGAGTTTACATATTCGTGATCATAGTTCGACACATCCCATACTCATCAAAACCATCCTCGAACAACTTTCGTATTAAACCACAAGTCTAAATCCAATTTGCCACGCCTTGTAAGTTCAATCATCTTCGCTGGATGAATCACCATACCAGCACTCACGCGGAATGATCGTCCTAGTTCGACATGACGTATGTGCGAGGCTGGTGTTGCGCTCGTACAAGACAAGAACGTCAATGTTGTGGTTATCCTCAAAACAATCAAGATACTTTCATTTTCATCCGAGTAACATACATCCACTCTCAAATTCTCCGGAGCACTATTACTGTTATCATCCAAACTACCGTCAACTTAACTTGCATCTTATTCATCAAACAACAATGCTTAACGTAATTTTCGTTCATTCGATCAGAGTATCCCCGAGTTATTGCATATCGTCTTTGATACGCCTCAATACCATCGTCGATATGCATAACTTGTGTCACAACCTGTACCCTAGAGTAAGGGCACGAGACGTAGTTATGTCCAGCCTACGCCGCAGTGTCGGCGGTAGAACGCTGTACTAGGTCACATACATCTAACAGTTTATAAGGTACCTATACAGTTTATACACTCCGAATGGAGGTGACATAAATAAGTACAACTCAATCACTACTAAGAAAGAAAGTACGATACGATAAAATAGATGAAACACAGAATCCACAGATGATAAATACAAGATAGAGAGATAGCTGAAATCTAAGAAAAACATCTCCACAAATCCAGAGTACAAACTCCAATATATACAAGTGTATCATAACGTGGAAATAAATAGAACTAGCCTAGCTAACGAGCCTAGCCTATAAGGGTAGTGTCATCAGCAAGTGCTGGGTCCTCCTGAGGGTCCAGCTCAAGTGTATCGCCTAAACCTGCTCCGTAATAGGTGGGACACAACTCCTCAAAATCATCTGTAATATTTCAACAGGTCCAGTCAAGACTGGAGCGAGCATAGTACATCTCACGCAGTTCATATCAAGACAGGAATAAAATACAGGCAATAGAGTAAGATACGTGAAACGCTGAAGAATATACATGAAGTAAAAGAGAAGGTTGTAATGAAATATCTACTATAAATAAAGAGCTACAATGAACTAGTGATTTAGAGTACAAGCTAGACATGTGAACGGCTTGATAATAAACATAAGAGTTTGTACATGACTACAGTACTTTGGAAATTATCCATATGACTATTTATACTCTACGTACCCCAATCAATACACAAGGATCCGTTCAAGTTATGTTATTGCACAAGAAATTCACATGAGGGCCCATAAATGGGTGCACATGAATATAAACATGGGGGCTCCGTGATCATGAGAGTACATGAATCACGAGAGTGCACATGAATGGTGAAAGCACAAGAATACATGATAAAAGTGAAACGTACATGACATGATGTATCTGATGCTCCCGAGGGGGATAACATCGTATGAAAAGATCTATATAGTACTAATCCGTGTTTCCATCATGTCAGCATCAAGTAAAATAATCTAGAGCAAGAAAATACTCCTAGTAAGTATGAAACGGTCAGAGAATGTACTCGCCTGATATCCTGAACTTCTGAATAAAATACTGCCTGAGGAGTGGTGTCTGGCTCCTAATCAGAACAGTACAAGTCATAACATGTCCAGCTAATAAAGTAAGCTACTATGATGCAGTCTACATGATATTAGGTCAAATCGAGACCAAAGTCAACCCTGGTCAGCTTCAGTCAACTAAAAAGTGAAAGTTAGGTCAACTAGGTCAACCTAGACTCAATGAAGACTCACTAGGCCTAACCAGTCTACCCTAGCTAGTATACACCATACACTAGTCTATATGACTCTACACATGTGTATATTCCATATACACAATACCACACAAGACTACCATAGACTATGTACCTAGGTTATAGGCCATAGGCCCATATAGGCAGTACACATACACTCCATATATATATATATATATATATATATATATATATATATATATATATATATATATATATATATATATATATATACACACATATGTAAAAATGTATATATATATATAATATATATATATATATATATATATATATATATATATATATATATTTATATATATATATATTTTTTATATATATATATATATATATATATAAAAATATATATATATATATATATATATATATATATATACACATATATATAAAAAAAATATATATATATATATACACATATATGTATATATCAATAGGAATCTCTATTTTCACATTCACACATTTAGCTATATATATTACATTTATATAAAGAGGGGGATAGAGAGAAAAGAACATGTGGATGTGTAATAGGCTTGTGTACATATGTGTATACAGTTAGGAACATATAATGGATTAACACATTTGTGAAAACAGGTATTCAATCTCAGGTTTGGTACAAATGCCAAGTGTGTCTCAGTTGTTCAGATTTACAGTTTACAAATGAAGTCCCAGATTTGTGTGTATACATGCAAGCCTTTTCAGAATTTGGTGTGTGTAACATGTGCAACAGTGTGACAGTGTCTCAGTTGTGTCTCAGGTTTACAACATCACAATTTAGTCATGATATAACTCCCATTCGAATCTCAGGAATGTAACATAATCTCAGGTTAGGCATGACAGTGTGTGTTTGTGCATGAGTGTAGGCATGTGTGTGACAGTATCATGTAGGTTGTCTCAAGGGAATGAAGTGACAGAAAATATGTCTTTGTGTGTGTAGGGGTTCAAGTGTGTATAGGGTGGTGTACAGGAGAGTATAGGGGTTAATCCCAGGTTGAATCAAGGTGACAGTGATATGTATATACAAGTGTAGATAAACCCAGGTTTCAGTTTTAACAAGATAGTGAATGATAATGGTTTAAACTCAGGAAAAATTCTAGATTCTTGTGTGTGTAAACCATTCTCAGGTTCAAAGCAACCCAGGGTCAGTTTAATGAAAGCATTCAATAGGAAGGAAATCAATTCATGACATAAACTAACTCATTCAATCTCAGGAATTCGAAGAACAGTGGGATATGGTGTCCGTGTACATGGAAACTTATGTGAGTGAGCAATGACTCAGAGTTATCAGTGTGAAATAGGGAAAAAATTTCTAGGTTCAGTAAACATTGAGTATATCACCATTAGATGCTAAATTCTCAGGTTGCATCAAAGTGTGTGTTCTGTGATTTGAATCAAGTCCCAAATCAATACAATTCGAAAAGGAAATGAACTAATCCCCATGCCAACCTAATCTCTAACAGGTTATCTATATATAACAGTAACCACACCCTATTAATCATATGTTACCAATATCTAATTACAAATCAAATGGAAACAAATAGTGGGTTAATAGGGATTGAACTTAACACTCAGTTTTGGGGAAAAAACTAGAATCAATGCCAACCCAATGTAATTTCGAATACAATTAACCAACTAAAACACCAAGAACTGAACCCTAACATGATATCTAAATGTAACAGCATCTAAACCCACAACTATTTACATGATATTAACATTTAAAATCAAAACGAATGGAAGAAAACAGTGTAACACTCACTGATACTTGACAGTATCAGTTAAATGGGAGATTCCCATTACAACATTGAAATATCGGTAAATAGGCTAGGTTAATGGTTGGTAATTAATTGCTTATATGTGTTCGTGTTATCCATATTGTATCGTATCACGACCCGCTCCCGAATAATCGAATACGAGTCGGACACGCCCAGCCTTTGTCATTAGACACAACAAAGTAAACTGTACCAATCAAGAAAAACTAACCAGATATCAAGACAAGTTTGAAAACACAGCATCTATGAATGTGTCCCAACCCAGAGTAAAGTAACTAAAAATTTATTACATTCCAGCTAATAAAAGTAAGTCTACTAGTATCAATACAGGAAAATTAAAGTGCTAAAGGTAAACTCTAGGCTTCTGCAGCCTCTAAGTCACAAGCAGCTCCAGCTAGCTCTCCAGCATCAACTGGCTCTCGGCCATAATAAGCATCAACTGGCTCTCGGCCATATTCAGGAGCGGAGCAAGTACAATTCTAGGTAATGAACAAGACATCATGATATGAAAGTACAAGAAAACATGGTATAAAAAGTACAGGAAAGAACATGGTGTATAAGTACATGAAAGAACATGGTATCTAAGAACATGAAAGAATATGGTATGTAAGAACATGAAAGAACATGGTATCTCAGGAATCATAGGAACTAAGTACATGATATATCTCCTGAATGTATGTACAGTATTTGAAATAAAACTAAGTATGTGACCGGCTAGGGTAAGCATATGAAAGCATATGAAAGTACATGAAAGCACATGAATGGTACGGCTTAGGACCCGCGTGCACGATGCGGGGTCTAAGCTAGACACACCTGAGTTGTTTCTTGGGATTGGTCACATAAATAGTATATTTTTCCACCCCAGGTACAAGTAATAAGAACAAGGAACATGAGCACCAGAAATACATGTCGTGTTGCAGTGTGTTAATCAAGAAAGTACAGGATATAATAAAATGTACAAGACCGTAGAGTGTACTTGCCTGGCTCCGAAAAAGTATAGGTAATCAAGAAAACTGGACACCCTCCTGTAATTAATAATGTGTACAAGCTGGTTATAATCTAAACAAGTGCAAACTAGTTATCTAGTAATTTCCTTAACCTTTGTCTAAAGATAAGTAAACTAAGAGTTAGGCTATAACTTACTTATAAATCAAATTCTTGTAACAGTAATCTTTTAGTTAACACATGAGAGGTTACTACTCAACTAAATAGGCAACCCTATGCTTCTAATGAAAGGTTCCCTATCAAAAAAAAATCTAAAGTTCATTAACTATCTAAACAATGAATACAAAACCCAAGTTCAACTAACATAAACTTAAGAGGCAGACACTGGTACATGTTTCAGGGATTATTTACCCAAAATTGCAGGTGTAAAGCAGTTTTATGAAATTCAGGTTCTCAGCTGTACTCTGAAATCAATCCCAGGTACACTAAATCAGATTACACTGAACTGGAATGAACTTAAGCTTGTTCATCAGTCAAAAGACAATGAATGAAAAATGACCCAATCCTAAAATCTCTAACTATCAAGACAGTATATAAGCCTCTGATGGACTCTGAATCATCAGGAATGATTCAGATAAATCCTTTCCTGCACTCCCTTAGCACTGAGACTAAATTATGTTCTCTCATGATTAGTCCAACTGTTGGCCTAGTATTCTATTCCAGTCCACATCAGTCCTAATAATCAAGTACTCAGTCCAATATTTGGTTCCATGACAACCCTGAGTCAGTGCACTGTTAGCTGGTGCATACCACTCCTACATCATGACTTCCCAGTTTTACTGAGGTGGTGAGTCCTGTGAGAACTAATATAAACCCATCCATTCTACTGAATAATAGGTAAAACTTGTTATACCCAGCTCAGGTACAGCAGTTGATATCCCCAGTTAACGTTGGCCAATAGAAACAATCAAAAAAACCAACTGATGTGTTAAACCCATAGCCTACATATCAGAGCATGGTACAAATCTATTTCAGTTATAAAAACACATACATTCAGTCCTACTTTAATTCCCAGAACTGATATCGAATTCAGTTTTAAGACTGACCTCAAGCTCAGTCATCAGTTTAGACAATGGCATCCTAAATGCTCATAACAGTTCAACCACATTAACCCCAAATCTAATTGTCTGAAAACAAAAATGCATAATATTCCTGAAAGTAGATACCCTCCTCAGTTTACCCCCAGTGTAAAACCCCTCAAAATATTTTTTTTATTTATTAATATTTATTTGTTACTAAATAATGTTAATTGTTAAATAAATGCTTTTACACTAATTATTAAATTATTGATAAAGTTTAGAAGTATATGATATATATATATATATATAGTGTTACTATTTATTGGTTTACTATTAGATTATATATATAAGCTTGTATAGTTTGGTGTTAAAATTTTTAGCAACTAAACCCAATCCTTAATTTAACCTTAACCTAGGCCCAACCCATTAGGGACCTATTCATTTGGATCTCATTCCCATATATATATTCTTATAGGAGAACCTAATCACTCTCAACCCTAACCCTAAACTTGCCTCCACACAAACTCTACCTCTCCCCATCAAACCACCAGCCCCTCCTCCTCTTCTGCGCCTATCTCCTTCCCCCTCACCCGGAGCCCCGTCGTCGACGACGAGACACGGCGCTACCCGCGCCCGCGTGTAGCAGTCGTCGCCCCCCCCCCCGCGCGCTGCAGCCCCGACCGTCCCGATCCGGTGGCCCCCTCACGGCGTTCCACCCCCCTGCGGCATGGCGAGGTAACCCCGACCCCCCCGTGGCGCTGTCACGTGGATTAAATCCTCTTAGCATGCTTTAAACCAAGTTTTAGTATTTAAATTCTGATTATTCAGTTTTGTATTGATTGTTATGATGAATAAATGGATGAATAATTAGATCTATATGTAGGAAATCATTGGTAATAATGTAGGGGTTCTACCCTAATTTTTGTATGAATTAATATTAATTATTAGTATTTATTTATATTTAATTATGAAGTTTCAATGCTAGTAATTAATTAAATGTGTTTATTGTTTTAATTTTATGAAATATTTTGATCACGAATTAGATAAAACTTTGTACATGAAAAAGTTTGTATAATTAATATAGTATTTTAAAATAATTTTTCCAGAATTTTTAGAATTAAATTTATAATTATTTTATGTGAAAAACAGTGAATTAAAACTGTTTAATTAATTCCATTTGATGCATATTATTTAATTGGTAAATAATTAAATAATATAATTTATATGGAAAATATATATTTAATTATAAAGTAAATTATGGAAAATTTTCCAGTATTTTAATGGTTTTTAAAATATTTTATTTTGATTGTTCTTGGAAGTTTTGTATTAATCAAACTAATTACTAAATACTGTTTTCAATTTATATTATTTAATTGGTTAGTAATTAAATAATATTGTTTGAATAGAAAATGTTTGTAATAGTATATTATTCTGTCGAAAAATAATTCCAATATTTATTTATTATTATTTATAATTATTTAGATTTAGTTGGGTAATTTCTAGATTTATTACATAAGTTGAATATATTATATAATTAATTGTTATTAATTATATAAATGTTGTAATTTTGTGAAGTGATAAGATTCTATTAGAAATGTGTAAATATGATATTTAGGAATTTATTTTATGTATTTTATATATATTTACAAAATTTTTAAGACTTAAAAGTAATTTGGAAAATCATGTTTAGGTTTATGTAATAAATTGTGTAATAATTATTTATTGATTTAAATAATTATTAATTTTGTGTTACTACTGTAAATTTAGTTTTAATGATTAAATTTAAGGTTTGTGGTAATTTATTTGGATTTATTTAGAATTATTAAGTACTTATTGTTATTATCCAACTAGTTATTTAATAAATAGTTTAATGATAATAATTCATTTTCTGTAAAAATATATATAATATATATTTATTATTCTGATATTATTTAGTTTATTATTAAAATAGACTAAAAATAATTTTTAAGGATTTTTACTATTTATGTTAGTAATATTAGGAATTGTGAATTCATGTGTGTATTAAAATGGTTGGTTAATTGATTATCATTAATTAATTAATTAATTATTAAATATTTGGTTGTATATAAATTTCAGAATATAAATGGTATGATAATAAGTATGGTTTACATACTTATTATTGTATAATTATTATTCATAATTATTGATACTAGTTAGCTAGTAGTAATAGATTAATTTAAATTAAAGATTACTTAGCAATTAAATGAATTGTTTAATTTGTTTAATTAGTAATTAATTAGAGATAAATTTTGTTTAGGATTATTTGCTTCTCGGGAATCGGACTCTACTTTGGACCCGGATACTCAGTTGCTGGACACAGACAAGTACACCTTGCTTGACATTTACTATGCAGTATTTACATTTGCCAGTTATTACTATCGTGTGCACTCGTCTCCATTGATGACTACCTTGTATAGAGTTAGTATAAACTTGACACTGTCTCAGACACGTATCACATATGAGTGAGTTGAGTGCAGAGGTTCTGTGTTGACTGGCCATTAACACATGATCTTGAGTCTGTAGCAGTTTGGTTTAGTTATACTATATTTACTATGACGTCTTGCATATTGTTCGTACCGCATATACGGTACGAGTACATTGGTTGGGGAGAGACTACTAGTGGTGTATGAGAATTTCTGTTTCCAATGTACGCTGGATGCTCGTAGCCCCTCGTTTCTCAAACCGTAGAACGCTTGGTGGCAGTTTCTTCTTCTTCTCCCCCTCTCATGTGCCACTAGAGATGTCTCGAGTGCATTTACACATAGATGGTTAGAACACCTTTATTGCTTACCATATATTTCCTGTCCTTGTTTGGTTAGGGAAATACTGGGTGGCATTCTTATTAGTTACTTTTACATTACTGCTCGGTATATTCTTGCATGTCATTTTCCTGTGTATTTGTTATGTCCCTCTGAGGACCTGGTATCTTTTTCAGAGCTTGACGAGCACTTATTCCCGGCTGATTACGGAGTAGACGGACTTGTTGACGACGACTTTGAGGTGGAGCCGCAGCCTTGATCCTCTGGAGGCTAGCTACATCTTCAGACGTGGGTTCCATTTCCAGTATTCTGTTTATTTTTTTTTGCTACTTCATTTCATTCTAGATGTACTCAATTACTTTTAGTGGATTGTTCTCCTCTAGCCATAGTTGACATTTGGATTCTGTGGCACTGATGATTTTCCATTCAGTTATCTATTACATTATTTCATGGATGAGACTAGTTTACCTGCCTGTGATGTTACTTGTTAGTTATACTTCAGCGTACTACAATCGAATCATAGTCCATTAAATTGGGTTTAGCTATGCTAGATTGTACAGCTGGCATGCCACGTGTTCCCGATCCGATTATTTGGAACTGGGACGTGACATATTTTTAGTGGTGGCCCATGCAGGTCTCTAATTTGTTTGGTTACGTTACTGTACTGAACAAGCCTGCAAATTAGGTTTAGAATATTAGGTCTCATCCATACTTGACTATATCATTCTTGATTATCCTTGAACAAATTCTTTTGCATCTCGTTTGTTTCCGTCCTATTCTCAATTCCTTCTATCTTATCTCTGCAGAATCATGAATCTAAGGAGTGGACGTACCGCTGCCGGTAGAGACAACCAGTCATCTAGTACGGATGATCAGTCCGCAAGGGTAGTTCCAACCCACCCTTTGCTTCCAGGGCAGACGTCTCAGCCAGTTGGTGCACAACCGACTGGGGTACCTCCTCCTCCCCCGTAGTACCCTCAGACACCATATGGAGTGCCCCCGGCTGTGCCTCAAGACAGTCAGGCACAGATGTTTCAGTTTATGCACATGATGATGTAAGAAAAGAGACAGCAAGCAGCAGAGCAGAGGCAAGAAGCAGCTGAGCAAAGACGGGAAGCTGCTGAGATGAGACAGGGATTCTTGACAGCCATGGAGAGGATGACAGCACCAGCACCTGCACCAGCTCCGACACTAGCTCCCGTGAGACCAGCACGGGTAGGTTCAGTGAAGGACTACGTGCAGATGGACCCCAAACCTTATAAAGGAAACGAGAGTCCGGAGGAGACCACTACTTGGATCACCAGCACCAAGAAGAAATTGCAGGCATCTTAGTTGCCTGAGGATTTATGGATGACTGGCGTAAGAACTCAGCTGGAGGGGAATGCCCATCACTTGTGGGATTCTATGGAGCGTCAGTTAGGTACTCGTCAAACGTGGGAACAATTTTTGGAGTTCTTTGATAAGAAGTACTTCCCTACTACTGTGAAGAATGCCTTATACAACCAGTTCCTGCATCTGGAGCAAGGGAATAAGACTGTTGACGAGTATGACTCAGAGTTCAGTCGACTCAGCAAATATGGGGAGGTGCTGATACCCAATGATCTGGAGAAGGCCAAGAGATTTCACAACGGGCTGAGGCAGGAGCTACAGCATTATACTAGCTCTCAGTCCCGAATCTCTTATGCTGAGTTGCTGACGGAGGCCAGGATTCAGGAGGCAATTAGTAAGGGGAAGTTGAACCAGCAGAAGAACCAACCAATACAGACGAAGACGCAGCGAGGAGGTCCTATCAAGAGACCTATGGGACATCATCAGCATCAGCAGAAGACTGGACCCTACCAGTCTAAGGAGCTTTCGACTTGCCATTTCTGTGGCAGGAAGGGACACTTACAGAGAGAGTACAGAAGGATGCTGGGTACTTGTTTAGCTTGTGGATCGAGCCAGCATCAGGCTCGAGATTGCCCAGTTCGGGGAGCCATTGTGCCAGCAGGAGGACAGAAGCCACCAGCATCAGGAGGTCAGCAGAGAGGACCTATACTCCCTTCACAGTCAGCACAGTTTGAGAAAGCCAAGCAGCAGGCAGGAAACAAGAAGCAAGGACAGATTTTTGCTCTCACTCAGGAAGAAGATGGAACCGAAGGTGAGGCTATCACAGGTATTATTCTAGTAGGTTCATTGCCTGCTACAGTGTTATTTGATTCTGGTGCCACCCTATCATTTATATCATCTAGATTTGTAGCTGTGCATAGGATAGCTACTTCTACTATGTCTAAGATTTAGAACATTATTACTGGTGGGGGTATAGTACCTGTGACTAGTTCATGTAGAACCTGTTCGGTAGTTATATGTGGCCGAGAGATGAAAGCTCGACTTTTGGTATTTTCTATGCCAAATTTCGACGTAGTATTGGGTATGGATTGGCTTAGTCAATATCATACTATATTGGACTGCCACAGGGGTTGTGCTATATTTAGACCGCCAGGCCAGCCGGAGTTTGAATTTCAGAGAGGAAGCATTGAGAAGGGAGTATCTCAGTATCATGGAGCTTGCATGGCGATGGAGGTTGCCCCACCATCGATCATTGATGAGTTTTCTGATGTCTTTCCCGATGATCTGCCGGGTCTACCACCCGACAGAGAGGTTGAGTTCACCATTGAGCTCATACCAGGAGCGGCACCAATCTCTTCAAATGTCTATCGACTGACGAAGAAGGAGCTGGATGAAATGAAGGTGCAGTTGCAGGAGTTGCAAGACAAGGGGTTTATCAGACCAAGTGTATCACCATGGGGAGCCCCGGTCTTGTTTGTGCCAAAGAAAGATGGAACAGTTCGCATGTGCATTGATTATAGGGCTCTTAATGCTGTGACGATCAAGAACAAGTATCTCCTGCCCAGAATTGATGATCTATTTGACCAGCTGACAGGAGCCCAGGTATTCTCGAAGATTGATTTGAGATCGGTATACCATCAAGTGAAAGTTCGAAAAGAAGACATCCAGAAGACGGCATTCAGGACTCGGTATGGTCATTACGAGTTCTTGGTAATGCCCTTTGGTTTGACAAATGCACCGGCTGTATTCACGAATTTAATGAACAGAGTATTCCATGAATATCTTGATAAGTTTGTCGTAGTATTCATCGACGACATTTTGGTGTATTCAAAGAACCATAAAGAGCATGAGGATCACTTGAGGAAGGTGCTGGAGATCTTGAGGCATCAGAAGTTATATGCAAAGCTGAGTAAGTGTAAATTTCTGCTAGATCATGTTTCAATTCTTGGACATGTTATCTCAGGGAAAGGCATAGAAGTGGATCCGACAAAGATATCAGCAGTGGAGTCGTGGCCAACTCCAATCGATGTTTCAGAGGTCCGAAGTGTTCTGGGGCTTGCCGGATATTACCGGAGGTTCGTAGAGAATTTTGCAAGAATTGCAGAACCCATGACGAAGTTGACTCGCAAGGATCAGAAGTTCGAGTGGACGAAAGAGTGCCAAGCTGCTTTTGATGATTTGAAGAAACGCCTTACTACTGTACCAGTCTTGACCATTCCATCGGGATCAGGAGGTTTTATCATCTATAGTGATGCATCCGGGAAGGGATTAGGATGCGTCTTGATGCAGCATGGGAAGGTAGTTGCATATGGTTCACGGCAGTTGTGGACCCACGAGAAGAATTATCCCACGCACGACTTAGAGTTTGCGGCGGTGATATTTGCTTTGAAGCTTTGGAGGCATTATCTGTATGGAGAAACAGTGGAGGTATATACAGATCATAAAAGCCTCAAGTATGTCTATACTCAGAAGGATTTAAATTTGAGACAGAGGCGTTGGCTTGAGTTGATGGCAGATTTTGATATTGAGTTACAGTACCATCCAGGGAAGGTGAATTCAGTAGCAGATGCATTGAGCCGAAGGCCTATGGCACATTTTTTGACATCACAAAAGGAGTTGCTTTATGACTTGGAAAAGATGGGCATCGAAGTTATTAGGCCTGGAGGAGCTGCAAAGATGATGAATATTCAGGTTCAGTCTTCGTTGGTAGAGCGGATCAAGGCGACCTTACCGACAGATGTCAGATATCAGAGGCTTCGACAGAGGACAGAGCAAGGACTGCAGACTGGATTGAGGATTCACGAAGATGGGACCTTGAGGTGCGGAGATCGCCTCTATGTTCCTAATGGAGAGATCAGGCAGGAGCTGATGACAGAGGCTCATAGCTCGATTTATTCTATTCATCCAGGAGGTATGAAGATGTACAGGGACCTGAGACAGCACTACTGGTGGCATGGAATGAAGCGTGAAATAGCACGGTTCGTAGCAAAGTGCTTGGTGTGTCAGCAAGTCAAGGCCGAGCATCAGAGGTCTGCAGGATTATTGCAACCGCTTCCGATACCCGAGTGGAAGTGGGAGCACATCACTATGGATTTCGTTACGGGATTTTCGAGGAGCCCAGTTGGACGAGATACAGTTTGGGTGATTGTGGACAGATTATCGAAGTCTGCTCATTTCATACCATTCCGAGTGGGGCAATCTATAGAGGTATTGGCAGACCTATATATGAAGGAGATAGTGCGATTACATGGAGTACCAGTCAGTATAGTCTCTGATCGAGATACGAGATTCACATCGCACTTCTGGAAGAGCATGCAGAAAAGACTGGGCACTAGACTGAAGTTCAGCACAGCTTATCATCCTCAGACGGACGGACAGTCAGAGCGTACCATCCAGACATTGGAGGACATGTTGAGAGCTTACATGTTAGATTTTGGAGGATCCTGGGAGGATCACTTGCATTTGGTAGAGTTCTCTTACAACAATAGCTACCAGACAAGTATCCAGATGGCCTCTTTCGAGGCATTGTACGGAAGGAAGTGTCGATCGCCAGCATGTTGGGGTGATGTAGGTGAGAGACAGATATTGGGACCAGAGTTAGTGACTCGTACAGTAGATACAGTCAAGAAGATTCAGGGGCATCTACGAGCAGCACAGGACCGGCAGAAACAGTGGGCAGACACTCATAGGCGACCTCTTGAGTTCAAGGAAGGGGATCATGTGTTCTTGAGAATCTCCCCGACTAAAGGTACAATCAGATTTGGAGTCAGAGGAAAGCTCAGCCCAAGGTACATCGGACCATTCGATGTGTTGGAGAAAGTTGGCGAGGTTGCATACAGATTGGCACTTCCGCAGTCATTGGAAGGCGTCCATGATGTATTTCATGTCTCCCAGTTGAGAAAGCATGTGGCAGACCCTAACCACGTACTTGATCATTCAGAGATCACCGTGGGACCGACCTTGTCCTACGAGGAGCAGCCTGTGGAGATCCTAGACCGCAGAGAGAAAGTGTTGAAGGGAAAGACCATTCGACTAGTCCGAGTTGCGTGGAAACACCATTCTCCGGGCGAATCGACTTGGGAGCGGGAAGATTCTATTCTGGAGCGTTATCTATACCTTCGTGAGGCGTCTGGTATGACTTAATTCTGCTAATATTCACTCTCTAGATTTTGCTTAATTTAGTTTGTAAATTTCCTAGATTTAGAATTATGATTGTGTGTGTTTCTTTTAACCCCAGCTTGTTTAATTTCGAGGACGAAATTTTAATAAGTTGGGGAGAATGTAAAACCCCTCAAAATATTTTTTTTATTTATTAATATTTATTTGTTACTAAATAATATTAATTGTTAAATAAATGCTTTTACACTAATTATTAAATTATTGATAAAGTTTAGAAGTATATGATATATATATATATATATATATATATATATATATATATATATATATATATATATATATATATATATATATATTTATATATATATATATATATATATATATATATATATATATATATATATATATATATATATATATATATATATATATATATAGTGTTACTATTTATTGGTTTACTATTAGATTATATATATAAGCTTGTATAGTTTTGGTGTTAAAATTTTTAGCAACTAAACCCAATCCTTAATTTAACCTTAACCTAGGCCCAACCCATTAGGGACCTATTCATTTGGATCTCATTCCCATATATATATTCTTATAGGAGAACCTAATCACTCTCAACCCTAACCCTAAACTTGCCTCCACACAAACTCCACCTCTCCCCATCAAACCACCAGCCCCTCCTCCTCTTCCGCGCCTATCTCCTTCCCCCTCACCCGGAGCCCCGCCGTCGACGACGAGACGCGGCGCTTCCCGCGCCCGCGTGTAGCAGCCGGCGCCCCCCCGCGCACTGTAGCCCCGACCGTCCCGATCCGGCGGCCCCCTCGCGGCGTTCCACCCCCCTGCGGCGTGGCGAGGTAACCCCGACCCCCCCGTGGCGCTGTCACGTGGATTAAATCCTCGTAGCATGCTTTAAACCAAGTTTTAGTATTTAAATTCTGATTATTCAGTTTTGTATTGATTGTTATGATGAATAAATGGATGAATAATTAGATCTAAATGTAGGAAATCATTGGTAATTATGTAGGGGTTCTACCCTAATTTTTGTATGAATTAATATTAATTATTAGTATTTATTTATATTTAATTATGAAGTTTCAATGCTAGTAATTAATTAAATGTATTTATTGTTTTAATTTTTATGAAATATTTTGATCACGAATTAGATAAAACTTTGTACATGAAAAAGTTTGTATAATTAATATAGTATTTTAAAATAATTTTTCCGGAATTTTTAGAATTAAATTTATAATTATTTTATGTGAAAAACAGTGAATTAAAACTGTTTAATTAATTCCTTTTGATGCATATTATTTAATTGGTAAATAATTAAATAATATATTTTATATGGAAAATATAAATTTAATTATAAAGTAAATTATGGAAATTATTCCAGTATTTTATTGGTTTTTAAAATATTTTATTTAGATTTTTCTTGGAAGTTTTGTATTAATCAAACTAATTATTAAATATCGTTTTCAATTTATATTATTTAATTGGTTAGTAATTAAATAATATTGTTTGAATATAAAATGTTTGTAATAGTATATTATTCTGTAGAAAAATAATTCCAATATTTATTTATTATATTTATAATTATTTAGATTTAGTTGGGTAATTTCTAGATTTATTACATAAGTTGAATATATTATATAATTAATTGTTATTAATTATATAAATGTTCTAATTTTGTGAAGTGATAAGATTCTGTTAGAAATGTGTAAATATGATATTTAGGAATTTATTTTATGTATTTTATATATATTTACAAAAATTTTAAGACTTAAAAGTAATTTGGAAAATCATGTTTAGGTTTATGTAATAAATTGTGTAATAATTATTTATTGATTTAAATAATTATTAATTTTGTGTTATTACTGTAAATTTAGTTTTAATGGTTAAATTTAAGGTTTGTGGTGATTTATTTGGATTTATTTAGAATTATTAAGTACTTATTGTTATTATCCAACTAGTTATTTAATAAATAGTTTAATGATAATAATTCATTTTCTGTAAAAATATATATAATATATATTTATTATTCTGATATAATTTAGTTTATTATTAAAATATACTAAAAATGATTTTTAAGGATTTTTACTATTTATGTTAGTAATATTAGGAATTGTGAATTCATGTGTGTATTAAAATGGTTGGTTAATTGATTATCATTAATTAATTAATTAATTATTAAATATTTGGTTGTATATAAATTTCAGAATATAAATGGTATGATAATAAGTATGGTTTACATACTTATTATTGTATAATTATTATTCATAATTATTGATACTAGTTAGCTAGTAGTAATAGATTAATTTAAATTAAAGATTACTTAGCAATTAAATGAATTGTTTAATTTGTTTAATTAGTAATTAATTAGAGATAAATTTTGTTTAGGATTATTTGCTTCTCGGGACTCGGACTCTACTTTGGACCCGGATACTCAGTTGCTGGACACAGGCAAGTACACCTTGCTTGACATTTACTATGCAGTATTTACATTTGCCAGTTATTACAATCGTGTGCACTCGTCTCCATTGATGACTACCTTGTATAGAGTTAGTATAAACTTGACACTGTCTCAAACACGTATCACATATGAGTGAGTTGAGTGCAGAGGTTCTGTGTTGACTGGCCATTAACATATGATCTTGAGTCTGTAGCAATTTGGTTTAGTTATACTATATTTACTATGACGTCTTGCATATTGTTCGTACCGCATATACGGTACGAGTACATTGGTTGGGGAGAGACTACTAGTGGTGTATGAGAATTTCTGTTTCCAATGTACGCTGGATGCTCGTAGCCCCTCGTTTCTCAAACCGTAGAATGCTTGGTGTCAGTTTCTCTTCTTCTCCCCCTCTCATGTGCCACTAGAGATGTCTCGAGTGCATTTACACATAGATGGTTAGAACACCTTTATTGCTTACCTTGTATTTTCTGTCCTTGTTTGGTTAGGGAAATACTGGGTGGCATTCTTATTAGTTACTTTTACATTACTGCTCAGTATATTCTTGCATGTCATTTTCCTGTGTATTTGTTATGTCCCTCTGAGGACCTGGTATCTTTTCCAGAGCTTGACGAGCACTTATTCCCGGCTGATTACGGAGTAGACGGACTTGTTGACGACGACTTTGTGGTGGAGCCGCAGCCTTGATCCTCTGGAGGCTAACTACATCTTCAGACGTGGGTTCCATTTCCAGTATTCTGTTTATTTCTTTTTGCTACTTCATTTCATTCCAGATGTACTCAATTACTTTTAGTGGATTGTTCTCCTCTAGCCATAGTTGATATTTGGATTCTGTGGCACTGATGATTTTCCATTCAGTTATCTATTACATTATTTCATGGATGAGACTAGTTTACCTGCCTGTGATGTTACTTGTTAGTTATACTTCAGCGTACTACAATCGAATCATAGTCCATTAAATTGGGTT
This sequence comes from Iris pallida, assembly GCA_029216955.1. NCBI lineage: Eukaryota > Viridiplantae > Streptophyta > Magnoliopsida > Asparagales > Iridaceae > Iris > Iris pallida. Next base: position 3,018,615 of record JANAVB010015398.1, read on the forward strand.
TAGCTATGCTAGATTGTACAGCTGGCATGCCACGTGTTCCCGATCAGATTATTTGGGGTCAAACTGGACTAAAGTCAACTTTCGGTCAACTCTAGTCAACTAGACTAGTCAAACTAGGTCAACTAGGTCAAGCCTAAGCCAAACAAGTTTTACTAGGCCAAACTAGCCTATTCTAGTAAGCACACACCATTTCTAGACTGTACAAGCCAACTGCACACCTATACTGGCATTCAAGCCATACACACAGGCTATGAGCCATAGGTATACACCCATAGGCTATGTGCCCTATATATAGGCCAAAGGCCATATAGCTATATCATACATAATCACACATTACAATATTAAACTAATTTAGTATAGTTCACACACATTTTACACATTTAATAAAATATATATAATTTAATATAATTAACCACATTAGACATAGGCTACAATATAATACATATATCACATATATATATATATATATATATATATATATATATATATTTATATATATATATATATATATATATATATATATATATATATATATATATATATGGAGGAATACATGTGCTTGTGTCAAGGTGTGTGTATATCATGGAACTTGTGAGTGTGATAGTGTCAATAGAGGGTGATATGGTAGTGTGATATAAGGGTGTGTGAGTAGAGTGTTTAATGACATGTGTGTGTGTTCAAATAGAAATCAGTGAAACAGGGTAGTGGCAAAACCTGTGTGGGTGTGAGGGTTTTAGGAATGTGGCATGGCAGTTAAACAATGTATTCATTTGACAGTTAATTAAGGAACCAAATGACAGTTCTAATAACCAAGCAGTGAATTTCCTTTCTAATACATCAACCCCATCACATATCCTTAACAGTGATCACACAACATTGAATCAATCATGACTAAATCATTCAAATTAGTTTTAATTGGGAAAACAGGAATTGACAGTTTAATAAACTAATTTGAATTCGAATTACCTATGAATTCTAATAATCAGTGAAGCAATATAATGTATAGAATTTACATTCAATATTTGGATTAAGGAGAGGAATGGAAATAAATCTCAGTTTGGTTTCAAGTCAAATTAATTAGACAGTTGGTATTGAAACAATTGACAGTTTGAAGATTAAAAACAGTTGACAGTCATAGAATCAAGTCAATGATATATGGAATTAATCATGAAATTAGTTTACAAGGAAATGAAATCAATTCTCAGGTTTAAGGAAAAATGGAATCAATTTAACATTCAATTGACAGTTTAATAAGGGAATCAAAATCAGAATTTAACTGTGTAAATAGAGTATCAGTCCACATGCCTAATCCCAATGTTGAAATCCCATTCTCCCAACTCAACACAAACCCCACTTGACAGTAAAGTAACAAATGTATAAGGAATTACCATGGTGATCTAACATCCAAAAATCAGTTTTTAAAAATGGAAAACAATGACAGTTTATATCCATTTGAAAACCCTTCAACCCATGACAACATCTAACCTAACAGTCAACTCAAATGTGAACCCAATCTAATCATGTAAAAGTAACATTAAAATCAGTTAGAAATTGGACTTAGAGTTAGCAATCAATTTCTAAATCTGAAAAAAAAAACAAAGAACCATAAATCTCAGTTTAAAATCATGTGTAAATTTTAACATTGATTAAAATCTCAGAAATTCTCCAACATTCAACTAGTGAACCAAATGATTTTAAACCAACAGACTCACCTATATTTACAACATTAACCCTAAACTCAATTAACCCACACATTTATGAATCTAACAGTGAACTAACACAAGCAATGAATGACAATTTACATTCAATTCAGTTAGAAAAGGGATTCAAGTTCAGGAATGAAATCTCAGATTTCTGAGATTTCCAGGACTGTATCAGTCCAACCTTAATTTGAAATCCTATTCTATAATCAAAAACCTATTCTAATTTGCAATTCCCAACTACTAGGAACTAATACATTTGTATAGATGAATCATTTACAAAACTTATCATTCGAATCAGCTTAGAACAGGAAAGGAAAATTTAGGAAAACAATTTGTGATACATGAATCCAATCGAAATCTCATTTCAGTTTAGCACAACAGTGACTTACGTTGTTTGATTCATATCCATTCTCAGGTTTTAGGTTCATGTATACAATTAACTAATACTCATATTTAGCAAAACTGGAAACACATAGTTAACTTAAAACCAAAAATCTTAGGAAATCTCAGTAATCTACATACTGTCAGTATATTCAAATTTCGACTGTCAAAACTCTGATACACCCAAAACCGAATTCAACAACCTAATTTAACCAATGCAATTTCATTAGCAGTTAGATAGGAATGTCCCCCAGGTGATCTTGTGTCTATGTGTGTCATTCGTGTCCACCCAAGTGGACATAAACATGTCCAAACAGATTAAAACCCAAATAAAAAACCAGGACACAGTGCAGTGTGGACAGCCTCGTGCACGTGTTCCTAGTGCTCGTGCACATGACACGACACGACAGAAACCTCGTGCTCGTGTCCCAGTGTCAAGGAGGACTAGTTCTAGGTCGGGGACACCCTGATACGTGTCCACGACGCGCGTGTGGGTGATACGACACACGTATCAGTGTCAAAAATCGACTGTAGCCGATACAGTGCAAAGCTAGTGCACTCACGAATACGTGTCCGATACGACACGAGGACTCGTGCAACTTGGAGAGCCTCGTGTCAGTGTCTTCCGCTACGTCCTTACTAAGTGTCATGTGTCCAAGTGACACAAACACGAAGTTATTGAGCCCGAGTAGCAGGGGACTGCTGCTGTGCGAGAACGCGTGGGTTCGTGTCCAAAATACGACACGACACAACGAAATGATCACCTCAGTCCAACAAAAATTGATAAGCGACATCAATCCCTAAATTTATATTCAAACAAGAACGAAATGCCCATTGTGGCATTTCGTCGAACACCTAGTATGTCCACTGACACGTGTCCGATACGGACACATATTGGACACGAATCCTAGCAATGCCTATACCAATAGTTAGGGTAGACCTAGTGCTTCCTAAATATGTAATCAAAACCCTATTTTATGGAAGGGATTCGAAATTACCTATGGGTTTGCAATGGCTCAAAAAGCTCCAATGTGAGTGGATCTTCAAGCTACCAAAGCTCTTCCAAATTGCTCCTTCCCTGAAATTTCTTACTATAGCCATAAAAAGCACAGTAATTAGAACCTATTGCAAGAAATTAGGAAGAAAAAGGAGTTGAAATGGAGGAGTTATGGATTAGGGAAGAAAGGGGTTTACCTCTATTTCCAAACTTGCAAATTCCTAAAGGAGGCTAGCCCTAACTTTTAGGAGGAATTAAATAGATGGAGGAATACCAAGGTTGCTGGCCATAAATGCTAGGGTTAGGGTTTTGGTTTCACTAATTGGGTTATGGGCCTCTATAGGCCTTAAGCCATAAGTCATGGTTCATGAAATCACTAGTCATAATCTAACCTATTCATTATCCCTATTTTCTCCAAATTAATTCTAATGACTAGAGTATCATTAACTTAGATTAAACTAGGGTTTCATAATCTAACCAAGTGGTCATGACTAGGGTTAGCTTCTAGGACAGTCTCCAAAGTCACCATGAGTCAAAGTCAAGAATAGCACTAAATTAAAAATCACCAAAAATCATAATATAAAATAAATATCAATAATTAATAATTATAATTTTAAAATTTCAAAATTACCCTCATCTGGAAAACTGGGTGTTACAATCCTACTCACCTTAGAAAAATTTCGTCCTCGAAATTAAGATGATCGTACCCCTTCTAGGTCAACCCCAACAATCAAGGTCAATAGAAAACTTATCTAAATCATGCAATTGGAAAGATAGCATATAGGATTTGGTAAGTGGTATCAGTCTGAGGTCTCATCTAGCCATTCTAGTCATATTAGATCAAAAGCAATCATAGGGTATCAAAACATACAACAATATGGTAGGGTGCATCAATTATCGAAGACTGGCTAAGATATAGGTCAAGAACTCACCTCCAACTAGGTCTGGTGGCTGGAACTCCCTTCCGAAGGCGGAGTCTTAGCTGGGATAAGTATAGCAGGACAGTCTCGCAGCATGTGTGCAGCTGACCCACAATACAGGCACACCCCTCTTCTTTTCCTACAGTAGTCCCATAAATGTCCATGCTTCTTACAGAAGGTACAGATAGGCACTCTCTCAGCTGGCCTCTGCTGAACAGGAGTCTCGACTGGATAGGCTGGTCTAGGATGATAGTCTGGGTGCTCATGGGGCTCTGGGTATACACTGCTCCTCGTCCTCTTAGAACTAGGCTCTCCTCCTGAATGTACCAAATCCCATAGCAGTTGGATCCCGCGGCCCTGCTCCTTCAGGATCTCAGCCAGGACTCTTTGTGCCTCCAACACATTCTGGAGAAGTCTGGATATCTGAGCTCCGTCAGAAAACAAACATGCCGAGGGTACGGTATGGGGTACCGCTCCTGGAGGCAGAGGAAGAGGCGGGGAAGGACTCTTGGTCTCAGATGAGACTGCAGCTCTCTCCTGAGTAACAGGTAGTGGAGGAAAACTCTTTGGTAAGGATGCTAACACCTCCTCGATGGCGGAAGGTGCCACTACCCTTGGGTCAGCCTGAGGGGTCACTACCTCCTGAGTAATAGGAGGTGGGAGCACGCTCCTAGTCGTATCCGGAGCTGCAGCGGCTCTCAGACGACGGGCTCGGGTCATGGGTGCCATACTAAAAAAAGAGTAAATCAATCATCAAGGCTGTAAGGCAGTCTATCATTCTATATGAAAACTGGTAAAATATAAACAAAGGAGAACCAGCTACAAAAGTCACTATTTTAAAGCCAGGCTATGCTATCATCCCTAAGATAAGGGCCTAATCACAAGTCATCAAATCATCATACTAAGAAAGAACTATATATGAATAAGCTCTACAAAGCTAAAATACCCTTACTCCTAAATTATTTGATGATGGAAAATAATTTATAATAACAGAAGGATACGATAGAGATGATATGTTTAAAAACCACCTCAAGATACAGTCTGATAATCATATACGTCTGTCCTAAATCATGTTACTCAGAGTCCTCGCCATGCTAGTAAGCAAGGCTACGATAAACGATAGATCCCATAACTGGGGCATGCACTTCTATAATCATGTCGTCTGGAATTCTTGCTATGTCGACTAGTATAGCTACGAGAAATTCCAAATCTCATAACCAAGATACGTACATCCGAAGTCAGGTCTCTATGTTTCTACCACGCCAGCTAATATGGCTGCGATAAACTACAGGCTCCATAATCAAGTAGACGTTTTACCATCCCCGTTATTCACGTCAACATATGTTATCAGAAAATATCGTAACTCAGGCCATAAAATTCATCTCGATAGGAAAATCAAAATCAACAACGATCCATCAAAATCAAATTCAATAATCAAGGAGTGAGAGCGAATAAAACAAAGGAAAGGATTTCAAATTGAAGTTTAAATAAGATTCTCAAGGGTCGTCCCAGGAATCTCTTAAGGAGTCCTAACTGTGATTGAGTACCTTTTAAAAAAATATCATAATCCTACTGCAGGCTGTAGTGATACTCTAGTTCGAATACTACTACATAAACTCGACCTGCATGGGCCACCACTAAAAACGTGTCACGACCCGCACCCTAGAGTAAGGGCACGAGACGTGGGTACGTCCAACCTACGCCGCAGTATCGGCGGTAGAACGCTGTCCTAGGTCAACATGTAATAATATGAAGGTACATGTACAGTATATACACTCAGAATAGAGGTAACATAGCAATACAATCTCAATCACATCTAAGGTAGAGCATGATAAAAGATAGATAGATAGATAAGAACAGAATGAAATCTACAAAGAATACAACCCAGATAAGTCTAAGTGTCTAAAATAAATACATATCCCAAATAACATCTCAGAATCTCAATATAGTAATCCAGAAAGATAATAAAGACACCCTAATCTAGGGGAGTGTTATCAACTGCTAGTGGGTCCAAGTCACAAGTGTTGTCTAAGCTGCACCATGAGGGGTAGACACCAGAGCCTCATCATTCACTATAAAATTTTTAAGAGGTCCTGTCAGGACAGGAGCGAGTACAGTACATCTCAACAAAATCATAACAGGTTAGGAAATATAAACATGCTAGAGAGTAAGATAAATAAAACTGAAGAATAGCATAATATAAAAGAGAGAGAGAATGTAAGTAAATATCTACAGTATAATAGAGAACTAATCAGTGATTCTAGTGATTTAGAGTACAAGATGAAACATGTGAACAGTTGGAGGGTGATTCATGACTATACTAAAGAGGTGATTCGTGACTATTCTACTTTGGAATTATTCACATGCTCATTTATACTCCCCAATCCCCAATCAATACACAAGGATCCAGTCAAGTTACGTTAAGATTCATGACTATACTACTGCCCATATAGGGTGATTCGTGAGTGATTCATGAAGATTCGTGAAGGCTCTGTGATTCATAAGAGTACAAGAATCACAAGCTGATTCATGAAGATTCATGATAATAGAAGCACGAGATACATGATGTAAGTGAAACACACGAGACAAGAGTATCTGATGCTCCCGAGGGGGATAACATCTCATGAAGGGATCCATATAGTACCAATCCGTGTTACCAATGTGTCAGCATCAAGTAAAGTAATCTAAAGCAGAAAATATAATCCTAAACAAGATATGAAATGATTAGAGAATGTACTCGCCTGTATCCTGAGTATCTGCAGAGTATCTACTGTCCGAAGAGTGGTGCCTGTTTCCAATAAAACGATACAAGCCACTATAAGTCTAAAATGATATAACAGACAGATACAATGCATCTACATGAAGTTTGAGGTCAAACTGGACTAAAGTCAACTCTCGGTCAACTCTAGTCAACTAGACTAGTCAAACTAGGTTAACTAGGTCAAGCCTAAGCCAAACAAGTCTTACTAGACCTAACTAGCCTATTCTAGCAAGCACACACCATTTCTAGACTGTACAAGCCAATTGTACACCTATACTGGCATTCAAGCCATACACACAGGCTATGAGCCATAGGTATACACCCATAGGCTATGTGCCCTACATATAGGCCATAGGCCATATAGCTATATCATACATAATCATATATTACAATATTAAACTAATTTAGTATAGTTCACACACATTTCACACATTTAATAAAATATATATAATTCAATATAATTAACCACATTAGACATAGGCTACAATATAATACATATATCACATATATATATATATATATATATATATATATATATATAGGGAGGAATACATGTGCTTGTGTCAAGGTGTGTGTGTATCATGGAACCTGTGAGTGTGATAGTGTCAATAGAGGGTGATATGGTAGTGTGATACAAGGGTGTGTGAGTAGAGTGTTTAATGACATGTGTGTGTGTTCAAATAGAACTCAGTGAAATAGGGTAGTGCCAAAATCTGTGTGGGTGTGAGGGTTTTAGGAATGTGGCATGGCAGTTAAACAATGTATTCATTTGACAGTTAATTAAGGAACCAAATGACAGTTCTAATAACCAAGCAGTGAATTTCCTTTCTAATACATCAACCCCATCACATATCCTTAATAGTGATCACACAACATTGAATCAATCATGACTAAATCATTCAAATTAGTTGAAACTGGGAAAACAGGAATTGACAGTTTAATAAACCAATTTGAATTTGAATCACCTATGAATTCTAATAATCAGTGAAGCAATATAATGTATAGAATTTTCATTCAATATTTGGTTTAAGGAGAGGAATGGAAATAAATCTCAGTTTGGTTTCAAGTCAAATTAATTAGACAATTGGTATTGAAACAATTGACAGTTTAAACATTGAAAACAGTTGACAGTCATGGAATCAAGTCAATATATATATATATATATATATATATATATATATATATATATATATATATATATATATATATATATATATATATATATATATATATATATATATATATATATAAATATATATAGGGAGGAAAAAAAAAAATATATATATATATAGGGAGGAATACATGTGCTTGTGTCAAGGTGTGTGTGTATCATGGAACTTGTGAGTGTGATAGTGTCAATAGAGGGTGATATGGTAGTGTGATACAAGGGTGTGTGAGTAGAGTGTTTAATGACATGTGTGTGTGTTCAAATAGAACTCAGTGAAACAGGGTAGTGCCAAAATCTGTGTAGGTGTGAGGGTTTTAGGAATGTGGCATGGCAGTTAAACAATGTATTTATTTGACTGTTAATTAAGGAACCAAATGACAGTTCTAATAACCAAGCAGTGAATTTTCTTTCTAATACATCAACCCCATCACATATCCTTAATAGTAATCACACAACATTGAATCAATCATGACTAAATCATTCAAACTAGTTGAAACTGAGAAAACAGGATTTGACAGTTTAATAAACCAATTTGAATTTGAATCACCTATGAATTCTAATAATCAGTGAAGCAATATAATGTATAGAATTTTCATTCAATATTTGGTTTAAGGAAAGGAATGGAAATAAATCTCAGTTTGGTTTCAAGTCAAATTAATTAGACAGTAGGTATTGAAATAATTGACAGTTTGAACATTGAAAACAGTTGACAGTCATGGAATCAAGTCAATGATATATGGAATTAATCATGAAATCAGTTTACAAGGAAATGGAATCAATTCTCAGGTTTAAGGAAAAATAGAATCAATTTAACATTCAATTGACAGTTTAATAAGGGAATCAAAATCAAAATTTAACTGTGTAAATAGAGTATCAGTCCATATGCCCAATCCCAATGTTGAAATCCCATTCTCTCAACTCAACACAAACCCCACTTGACACTAAAGTAACAAATGTATAAGGAATTACCATGGTGATCTAACATCCAAAAATAAGTTTTTAAAAATGGAAAACAATGACAGTTTATATCCATTTGAAAACCCTTCAACCCAAGACAACATCTAACCTAACAGTCAACCCAAATGTGAACCCAATCTAATCATGTAAAAGTAACATTAAAATCAGTTAGAAATTGGACTTAGAGTTAGCAATCAATTTCTAAATCTGAAAAAAACTGTGAACCATAAATCTCAGTTTAAAATCATGTGTAAATTTTAACATTGATTAAAATCTCAGGAATTCTCCAACATTCAACTAGTGAACCAAATGATTTTAAACCAACAAACTCACCAATATTTACAACATTAACCCTAAACTCAATTAACCCACACATTTATGAATCTAACAATGAACTAACACAAGCAATGAATGATAATTTACATTTAATTCATTTAGAAAAGGGATTCAAATTCAGGAATGAAATCTCAGATTTCTGAGATTTCCAGGACTGTATCAGTCCAACCTTAATTTGAAATCCTATTCGATAATGCAAAAACCTATTCTAATTTGCAATTCCCAACTAGTAGGAACTAATACATTTGTATAGATAAATCATTTACAAAACTTATCATTCGAATCAGCTTAGAACAGGAAAGGAAAATTTAGGAAAACAATTTGTGATACATGAACCCAATCGAAATCTCATTTCTGTTTAGCACAACAGTAACTTACGTTGTTTGATTCATATCCGTTCTCAGGTTTTAGGTTCATGTATACAGTTAACTAATACTCATATTTAGCAAAACTGGAAATACATAGTTAAATTAAAACCCAAAATCTCAGGAAATCTCAGTAATCTACATAATGTCAGTATATTAAAATTTCGACTGTCAAAACTCTGATACACCCAAAACCGAATTCAACAACCTAATTTAACCAATACAATTTCATTAACAGTTAGATAGGAATGTCCCCCAGGTGATCTTGTGTCTATGTGTGTCTTTCGTGTCCACCCAAGTGGACACAAACATGTCCAAACAGATTAAAATCCAAATCAAAAACCAGGACACAGTACAGTGTGGACAGCCTCGTGCACGTGTTCCTAGTGCTCGTGCACACGACACGACACGACACAAACCTCGTGCTCGTGTCCCAGAGTCGAGGGGGGCTAGGGCTAGGTCACGGACACCTGGATACGCGTCCACGACGCGCGTGTGGGTGATATGACACACGTATCAGTGTCAAAAATTGACTGTAGACGATACAGTGTAAAACTAGTACACTCACGAATACGTGTCCGATACGATACGAGGACTTCTGCAACTTGGGGAGCCTCGTGTCAGTGTCTGCCCCTACGTCCTCACTAAGTGTCATGTGTCCAAGTGACACAGACACGAAGTTATTGAGCCCGAGTTGCAGGGGACTGTTGTCGTACGGGAACGCGTGGGTTCGTGACCAAAATACGATACAACACAACAAAATGATCATCTCAGTCCAACAGAAATTGATAAGCGACATCAATCCCTAAATTTCTATTCAAACAAAAACAGCAAACAAGAACGAAATGCCCATTGTGGCATTTCGTCGAACACCTAGTATGTCCACTGATACGTGTCCGATACGGACACGTATTGGACACGAATCATAACAATGCCTATACCAACAGTTAGGGTAGACCTAGGGCTTCCTAAATATGCAATCAAAACCCTATTTTATGGAAGGGATTCGAAATTACCTATGGGTTTGCTATGGCTCAAAAAGCCCCAATGTGAGTGGATCCTCAAGCTACAAAAACTCTTCCAAATTGCTCCTTCCCTGAAATTAATCACTATAGCCAGAAAGAGCACAGTAATTAGAACCTATTGCAAGAAATTAGGAAGAAAAAGGAGTTGAAGTGGAGGAGTTATGGATTGGGGAAGAAAGGGGTTTACCTCTATTTCCAAACTTGCAAATTCCTAAAGGAGGCTAGCCCTAACTTTTAGGAGGCATTAAATAGATGGGGGAATACCAAGGTTGTTGGCCATAAATGCTAGGGTTAGCGTTTTGGTTTCATTAATTGGGTTATGGGCCTCTATGGGCCTTAAGCCATAAGTCATGGTTCATGAAATCACTAGTCATAATCTAACCTATTCATTATCCCTAATTTCTCCAAATTAATTCTAATGACTAGAGTATCATTAACTTAGGTTAAACTAGGGTTTCATAATCTAACCAAGTGGTCATGACTAGGGTTAGCTTCTAGGACAGTCTCCAAAGTCACCATGAGTCAAAGTCAAGAATAGCACTAAATTAAAAATCACCAAAAATCATAATATAAAATAAATATCAATAATTAATAATTATAATTAAAAAATTTCAAAATTACCCACATCTGGAAAACTGGGTGTTACACCATCCCTCTATCAATTTGCAAAGTTACAAGGAAAAATCGAGGATTACCTTAACAAGTAGTCCCTTCAAACTTTGGAAGAGTTATTCCTACTCCTGAGCTTCCCTTAACAAATCCTTTCTACAGTCAATAACCCGTGCTCGACATTCCTGAGTTCATCACAATATTTCCAAGTCATGAACAATCGGATCTCACAGATTTACACCAACATCCATACTCTGGTTAAGGAGAGAGTTGGACTAACCTCACTTTTGATGATCTCAAATGAGGACAACTTAAGAATTACGAAGGAAAATCACAAGATGAAACCAGCTGTTGATCAACATTCACATATTTCTCAGAAATCAGATCATAAAGAGAACGACAGAACGAAAATTGAATGAAGATCAATTAGTAAAAGTTTACCTAAATTGTTGGTGACAGAACAAAGAGCCAATTCATCAACCCATAGAGCTTGATCTGTAGATCTCGATCTACAAGAAGGATGATTGGTCAATCGACTGCTCTGATAAAAGCTAGAAATCTCAAGGATTGTATGATCCTTACCAATCTCTGGATCGAGGAAAAGTACGAGCTGATGGTCCAGAAGAACTCCCACTAAGCCGACCACAGAAATCTTAGGCTGATCGATCCTTTGAAGGACTTCGACTGAGCAGCATCACCATGGTTTCCCCCTGAGCTCTAATTGCAGGAAAATGGAAGGGATGAGCAAATGGATTGGTATGGATTCAAGGAGAAAGGAGAAGGCTTAAATAGGCTGCTGGTTTAACGTGAAGAATAGGCAACATTTGGCGGGAAATTACTTCTCTCCCTGTGACAATTCGGTTAGCGGAGAATCAGAGTTTCAATTTTTAAATTTCTATCAAAGAGAAGAAGCGAATCAGGGGATTAGAAATGAGTGGTAACCCAATGTAAAAGAACCATAAAAGTTCTTTTAAGGACAAAACCCTAGGCTATGGGCTGCCAGCTAAGGAGTGGGCTTGTGTTAAGCCCATGAAGCTTATTTGTTTAGGAATTTCTTAAGAAAACAAATTGAAAAGATTAAAGAAAGGAGAAAAAATTGATTAATCATCAAGGAATTTATATCTATATGAATTTAAAAAAGTGAGGTTATAAATCTTCCCTTCCTGAAAAAATTTCGTCCTCGAAATTCCCAAAATGGATTAACAATACCACAAAATATTTATTGAACTGGAAATTCAAAATACTAAAATATATTCAAGTAAACAATCTAGGATAGCGTTCCCACATCTCATCCTCACGCTCCCACATGGACTCTCCCGGAGAGTGGTGTCTCCACATGACGCGGACAAGTGGAATAGTCTGGTTCCGCAGGCGCTTCTCCCTCCGATCAAGGATCTCTACTGGCCGCTCCTCGTAGGTCAAGCTCGGACTCACCTCCAACTCCGAATAGTCCACCACATGGCTCGGGTCTGGAATATAGCGTCGAAGTTAGGACACATGGAAAATATCGTGCACTCCCTCCAAGCTAGCTGGAAGCGCTAGTCGGTATGCCATCTCGCCAATCCGTGCCGTCACATCGAAGGGCCCGATGAATCTCGGACGGAGCTTCCTACCTCTGCCAAATCTGATGACACCCCTAGTCGGCGAGATCTTCAGGAACACTCTATCTCCAACCGCAAACTCAAGTGGCCGTCTGCTGCTGTCCGCCCAATGCTTCTGCCGATCATGCGTAACCCTGAGACGCTCTCTGATCAATCTGACTTTCTCAGCTGAGTCTACCACCATCTCAGGTCCAAGTAAATCTCTCTCGCCTACGTCGTCCCAAGATAAAGGTGTACGACATCTCCGCCCATACAGCACCTCGAATGGGGTCATCTCGATGCTAGCCTGATAACTGTTGTTATAGACAAACCCCACAAGGTGCAAATAATCCTCCCACGAACCGCCGAAATCAAGTGCGCAAACCCGCAACATGTCCTCCAATGTCTGAATGGTCCTCTCGAACTACCCGTCCGTCTGTGTATGATAAGCAGTGCTGAACTTCAAGTATGAACCCAAGCTCAGCTATAGACTCCTCCAGAAGTATGATGTGAAGCGTCTATCTCGGTCTGAAACAATGCTAACTGGCACTCCATGAATCCGCATAATCTACCGCATATAGAGGTCAGCAAGCTTCTCGATCGACAGCCCAACCTTGAATGGAATGAAATGGGCAGACTTCGTCAGTCTATCCACGATAACCCAAATAGCATCCTTGCCACTGGGCGTACGCAGAAATCCAGAGACAAAGTCCATGGTGATATGCTCCTACTTCCATTCCGGAATAGGTAAAGGCTAGAGTAATCCTGCTGGTCTCTGGTGCTCCGCCTTGACTTGCTGGCACAAAAGGCATCTGAAAACAAATCTGGCAACCTCTCTCTTTATCCCATTCCACCAAACATACTCTCGCAAGTCCTTGTACATCTTGGTAGACCCAGGATGTATAGAATACTGCGACTGGTGGGCTTCCTGCATCACCTTCTCCCACAAATCCTTGGGCACACACAACTGAGTTCCGTGCCTCAGGGACCCATCCTCTGCAATGGTGAAGTCGCCGAGCAATCCTGCCACTGCCTGGCCTCTGAGATATCGAAGTCCCTCATCAAGAAACTAGGTCTCCTTGATCTTCTCTGTCAGTCCTGACTGTATCTGCATGTGCATCAGCTGTCCTCTAACTCCCGGAAGAACAATCTCAATCCCAAGACCCTCAAGATCCTCCAATAGATGCTGGTCCATACTGAGATACATAGCAACAGGATATCGACTGAGAGCATCTGCTACCATATTCGCCTTCCTAGGGTGGTATTATAGACTGATGTCAAAATCTTTCATGAGTTCCAGCCATCTGTGCTGCCTCATATTCAGCTCATTCTGAGTGAACACATACTTCAGGCTTTTGTGGTCCGTAAAGATGTCCACTCATTCTCCATAAAAGTAATGCTTCCATAGTTTCAAGGCAAATATGACTGCTGCAAGCTCCAAGTCATGTGTGGGATAATTTTTCTCATGGGGCCTCAACTGTCTAGAAGCATAAGCTATAACCTTCTTGTTCTGCTCAAGCACACATCCCAAGCCTTTCCCTGAAGCATCACTGTAGATGACGAATCCTCCTGATCCAGATGGCAAAGATAGAACCGGTGTTGTCGTGAGTCTTCTCTTTAATTCTTCAAATGCTGACTGGCAGGCGTCGCTCTAAATGAACTCCTCGTCCTTCCGCGTAAGCTTGGTCATAGGCTCTGCTATCCTGGTAAAATCCTTTACGAACTTTCTGTAGTATCCTGCTAGCCCCAGGAAACTACGAATCTCAGCTACTGAATTGGTAGGTATCCATGCTTCCACTGCTTCAATCTTCTTGGGATCCACAGAAATTCCTTCTCCAGTCACCACATTCCCTAAAAACTCCACCCGGTCCAAGAAAAACTTATATTTTGAGAGTTTCTCGTACAGCTTCTCCTTCCGTAGTATCTCCAACACAATCCGCAGGTGCTCTACATGCTCCTCCTCCGTCTTCGAATATAGCAGAATGTCGTCAATGAAGACTATGATAAACTTGTCCAGATACTTGTGAAAAACTTTATTCATCAAGTTTATAAACGCTGCTGGGGCATTGGTGAGTCCGAACGGCATCATCAGAAACTCATACTGGCCGTATCGGGTGTTGAAAGATGTCTTCAGAATATCCTGCTCCCGAACCTTCATCTGATGATATCCTGACCGAAGGTCAATCTTGGAAAAGACCTTCGCTCCATTAAGCTGGTCAAACAGTTCATCAATCCGCGGCAAAGGGTATTTATTCTTGTTGGTGATATTGTTGAGTGCACGGTAATCAATACACATCCTCACCATCCCATCCTTCTTGGGCACGAAGAGTACCGGTGCTCCCCAGTGTGAAGCACTGGACCGAATAAAACCCTTGCCCTCCAACTCATCAAACTGAGCCTTCAACTCTGCAGCTTCCTTCGGGTTGATCTTGTAGCAATACTGGGACTTCGGCGCTGATTCGGGCAATAGGTCGACGCTGAACTCCACATCTCGATCTGGCGACAATCCTGGCAACTCCTCGGGGAAGACGTCGAGATACTCTGCAATAAGTGGATGCGTCAACTCCTAGTCTTCTGCAACAGCTCCGAAGTAAACTCCCTCTGGCCTCTCTGCAACTCGCCTGCTGATCTCGAACGGTGGAACTCTTGGTGGGCTGAAGATCACCTTCCCTTCATGGTAGTCTATTACAGCAAATTGCTCGCTCATCCAGTCGATCCCGAGGACTATATCAAATACGGGCAATGGCATCACTAAAAGTCGAGCCCTAATCTCTCTCCCAGTAATAGTGATAGGGCAATCCACCATCTCACTGACTGGCACTACCCCTCCTCCTGTCATAATCCGACAGTTTCTTCTAGTGGGCTTGGGTGTGAAGTCGTGTCTATGCAGAAACTCATAAGATACGAAGCTATGTGTGGCTCTGGAATCAAACAATACAATGGCAGGAAAAGAATGTAAAAGTATAGAACCTGTGATCACATCTGGCACTGCCTCATCCTCCTCAACTGCAGCCATGATGTAAGCACGTCCCTGCTGCGGTCCTCCCCTCTGCTGACGCTGTGCAAACTGCTGTTGTTGAGTGGGTAAAGCTGGTCCTTTCTGTGGTGCAGCTAGTAGAGCTCTGAGTGGTGCAGGTGGTGGTCCTCCAACTCCTCGGGGTCCTCCTGCTAGTCGAGCTATAGCCTGAGCGCAGTCCCTCATCTGATGTGCATCTGATCTGCAAAAGAGGCAAAGTCCTAACCTCTTACGGCACTCGTCGATATGGTGTCCGGGGCGATGACAAAAGGAACAACTAGTCGCCAGATGCTGTCTCTGATGCTGATGTGCAGGAGCTCTGGCCGGACGATGATGATGCTGCTGCTGCTGTAGCCTCGCCTGGATCTGAGTCTGAACTCTATTCGTTGGTGCCTAGAAACTGGTGCTGCCCACATCCCGGTCCCTCTTCAGCCTTGGATCTGCTTCCTTCTCTAAAGCTTGAGTAATTTTGAGGATGCTCGCATACGTCATCGTCTGACTAATCGCCACCGCGTATCACAGCTCCCTGGTGAGACCCTTCTTGAATCTCCATGCTCTGTCCTTTGGCGCTCTGACTAGGTTCTCTGCGAACCTGCTAAGCCTAGTAAACTCTGAAGTGTACTGTGCAACCGTCATCGTCCCCTACTGCAGCGTCTCAAACTGTATCCTCAACTCATCCCGCTCCACATCAGGGAAAAACTTCTCCTTGAACAGAGTTTTGAAATCTGCCCAAGATACCTGGTGCTCCGCCAACTAGGGCTCCTCCCGGTACCAAGCTCTGGCCAAGTCGAAGAGTCGCATGCTAGCCACCTCCACCTTCATGTTATCCGGAATTTGTGCCATCCTAAAGGTCCTCTCTACATTCTCCAGCTATTTATCTGCATAGACGATCCGCTCGTTGCCCCAGAAGTCCATCGGGCAGAGGTTCTGGTACTCCTTGGTCGTCTCTGGTCTCGGTGATCGTGGTGCTGGAGGTGCTATTGGTGCCGGTGCTGCCGTCTCTCGAGTCCTGAGTGCGTCGACGATGGTCGCTTTGAACTGTGCGGCCTGTTGGCTCTGAGCCTCCCTGAACTGAGCAGCTTGGTAATTCTGGGCCTCCATAAACTGCTGGAACATCGCCATCACCTGAGCGCCGTAAAACATCATCGTTGAGGGTAGCGGCAGAAAGATCGGAGGCGGTGGTGGAATCTGATCTGCTGAAACGTCTTGTGCAGCCTGATCCGAACTACCTGCAACTCCGGAACTGCCTGCAACTCCGGGCTGATCCGCGACCTTCCTCGTAGTGACCATCCTGTAATAGAAAGAAACTTCGTTGATTGACAAACCCTAAAACCTAATAAATAATGTTTTTATAATATCAAAGCACCCGATAAACCTAATAAACCTGATATACCCTTATTTTCCGATTTTCCTATGCTGTGTTCAAGTTTCCCTAGTATAATCAAGTCCCCCAATAGTACGCTAAGACCTAGGTACCATTAGGATAGACCGGCATAGGCCACCACTAAAAATATGTCACGACCCGCTCCCGAATAATCGGACACGAGTCGGACACGCCCAGCCTTTGTCGTTAGACACAACAAAGTAAGCTGTACCAATCTAGAAAAACTAACCAGATATCAAGACAAGTTTGAAAACACATCATCTATAAATGTGTCCCAACCCAGAGTAAAGTACAAACTCAGAATTTTTTACATTTCGGCAAATGAAAGTAAGTCTACTAGTCTCAATACAGGAAAATATAAAGTGCTAAAGGTAAACTCTAGGCTTCTGCAGTCTCTAAGTCACAAGCAGCTCCAGCTAGCTCTCCAGCATCAACTGGCTCTCGGCCATAATAAGTGTCGCACAGGGCCTCCAACTCACCTGCAACATATCTTATTCAGGAGCGGAGCAAGTACAATTCTAGGTAATGAACAAGACATCATGATATAAAAGTACAAGGAAACATGGTATGAAAAATAAAGGAAAGAACATGGTGTATAAGTACATGAAAGAACATGGTATCTAAGAACATGAAAGAATATGGTATATAAGAATATGAAAGAACATGGTATCTCAGGAATCATAGGAACTAAGTACATGATATATCTCCTGAATGTGTGTACAGTATTTGAAATATAACTAAGTATGTGACCGGCTAGGTTAAGCAAATGAAAGCACATGAAAGTACATGAAAGAACATGAATGGTACGGCTTAGGACCTGCATGCATGATGCGGGGTCTAAACTAAACACACCTGAGTTGTTTCTTGGGTTTGGTCACATAAATAGTATATTTCCCCACCCCAGGTACAAGTAATAAGAACAAGGAACATGAGCACCAGAAATACATATCGTGTTGCAGTGTGTCAATCAAGAAAATACATGATATAATAAAATGTACAAGACCGTAGAGTGTACTTGCCTGGCTCCGAAAAAGTACAGGTAATCAAGGAAACTGGACACCCTCCTGTAATTAATAATGTGTACAAGCTGGTTATAATCTAAACAAGTGCAAACTAGGTATCTAGTAATTTCCTTAACCTTTGTCTAAAGATAAGTAAACTAAGAGTTAGGCTATAACTTATTTATAAATCAAATTCTTGTAACAATAATCATTTAGTTAACACATGAGAGGTTACTACTCAACTATATAGGCAACCCTATGCTTCTAATGAAAAGTTCCCTATCAAAAAAAAATCCAAAGTTCATTAACTATCTAAACAATGAATACAAAACCCAAGTTCAACTAACATAAACTTAAGAGGCAGACATTAGTACATGTTTCAGGGATTATTTACCCAAAATTGTAGGTGTAAAGCAGTTTTATGAAATTCAGGTTCTCAGCTGTACTCTGAAATCAATCCCAGGTACACTAAATCAGATTACACTGAACTGGACTGAACTTAAGCTTGTTCATCAGTCAAAAGGCACTGAATAAAAAATGACTCAATCCTGAAATCTCTAACTATCAAGACAGTTTATAAGCCTCTGATGGACTCTGAATCATCAGGAATAATTCAGATAAATCCTTCACTGCACTCCCTTAGCACTGAGACTAAATTATGTTCTCTCATGATCAGTCCACCTGTTGGCCTATTATTCTATTCCAGTCCATACCAGTCCTAATAATCAAGTACTCAGTCCAATATTTGGTTCCATGACAACCCTGAGTCAGTGTACTGTTAGCTGGTGCATACCACTCCTACATCATGACTTTCCAGTTTTACTGAGGTGGTGAGTCCTGTGAGAACTAATATAAACCCATCCATTCTACTGAACAATAGGCAAAACTTGTTATACCCAGCTCAGGTACAGCAGTTGATATCCGCAGTTAACGTTGGCCAATACAAACAATCAAAAAAACCAAATAATATGTTAAATCCATAGCCTACATATCAGAGCATGGTACAAATCTATTTTATTTAAAAAAAACACATACATTCAGTCCTACTCCAATTCCCAGAACTGATATCGAATTCAGTTTTAAGACTGACCTCAAGCTCAGTCATCAGTTTAGACAATGGCATCCTAAATGCTCATAACAGTTCAACCACATTAACCCCAAATCCAATTGTCTGAAAACAAAATTGCATAATATTCCTGAAAGTTGATACCCTCCTCAGTTTACCCCCAATATCAATCCCAATGTGCTGAACTCCTTAATATGGATCAACCTTATCTGAAGACCACTGATAATTAAATCTTCAGATATTATTTAAACTCAACTACGTTACCCCATCCTTCTCTAAGCTAGACTATCTAAAATTGAGTTCCAACTCTAACAAATGAATCACTTTCTAAGTTATCAAGTTTAGGACTGATATGATTCAATCCACAAAAGAGACTAAACTCCATAGATCAGTAGTTCCTGTACAGGAGTAAATCAATACACTCCCAATTGATCAACACTGCCTGGTTTATTGAACAATTGTTCAGTTAACCCACATGACTGATCTATACATTCAGTCATAGCTCTATAATTATTTCTAACCATAAAAACTAGTGGTCCCTCTGTTAAATAGACACTCATTCACAGGTTCTGAGATGAGTTAGTCCTAGCAGGATTGATATTTTCTCAGTGAGGCAAATCAGTCCTGTTTGGACTAACACTAATCTCAGTCTTACAATCAGAGTCCAGTTCAATCAATCTTTCCAACATGACAACACTATGAACATTTATAAGAAAATTTCCTAATCTTAAACTTGCTCAACATAAATTTTAAGGAATCTATCATATGAGAATATAGGTAAAAGTTCACTAGATGCTAGGACTTCAGTCCTGAACATAACTAATATAATCCAGTCCTGTTCAGACTAAAATAGGCCAGTCACCAATAATTTTAACACCAAGACTGGCAACCAAATATGGGAGACCCTGTTTAATGCCTTGGCTCAGATCTAATTAACCCATCCCCCTATTAATTTGCAAAGTTACAAGGGAAAATCGAGGATTACCTTAACAAGTAGTCCCTTCAAACTTTGCAAGAGCTATTCTTACATCTGAGCTACCCTTCACAAATCCTTCTACAGTCAATAACCCGTGCTCGACATTCCTGAGTTTATCACAATATTTCCAAGTCATGAACAATCGGATCTCGCAGATTTACACCAACATCCATCCTCTGGTTAAGGAGAGAGTTGGACTAACCTCACTGTTGGTGATCTCAAATGAGGACAACTTAAAAATTACGAAGGAAAATCACAAGGTAAAACAAGCTGTTGATCAACATTGACATATTTCTCAGAAATCAGATCATAACGAGAACGACATAGCAAAAATGGAATGAAGATCAATTAGTAAAAGTTCACCTAAATTGTTGGTGACAGAACAAAGAGCCAATTTATCAACCCACAAAGCTTGATCTGTAGATCTCGATTTACAAGAAGGATGACTGGTCAATCGACCGCTCCGATAAAATCTAGAAATCTCAAGGATTGTATGATCCTTACCAATCTCTGGATCGAGGAGAAGTACGAGCTGATGGTCCAGAAGAACTCCCACTGAGCCGACCACTGAAATCTTAGGCTGATCAATCCTTCGAAGGACTTCGACTGAGCAGCTTCACCATGGTTTCTTCCTGAGCTTTAATTGCAGGAAAATGGAAGGGATGAGCAAATGGATTGGTATGGATTCAAGGCGAAAGGAGAAGGCTTAAATAGGCTGTTGGTTTAGCGTGAGGAATAGG
Source organism: Iris pallida (assembly GCA_029216955.1). Lineage (NCBI taxonomy): Eukaryota > Viridiplantae > Streptophyta > Magnoliopsida > Asparagales > Iridaceae > Iris > Iris pallida. The sequence goes on from JANAVB010015398.1 coordinate 3,039,600, forward strand.
CAACATTTGATGGAAAATTACTTCTCTCCCTCTGACAATTCGGTTAGAGGAGAATTAGAGTTTTAATTTTTGAATTTCTATCAAGGAGAAGAAACGAATCAGGGGATTAGAAATAAGTAGCAACCCAATGTAAAAGAACCATGAAAGTTCTTTTAAGGACAAAACCCTAGGCTATGGGCTGCCAGCTAAGGAATGGGCTTGTGTTTAGCCCATGAAGCTTATTTATTTAGGAATTTCTTAAGAAAACAAATTGAAAAGATTAAAGAAAAGAGAAAATTTTGATTAATCATCAAGGAATTTATATCTGTATGAATTTGAAAAAGTGAGGTTACATATCGTGTCCAAAAATAGGACACGAATGTGTCCAAACCTACACAAATCCAATACACACGAACTGTGTTCAGACAACAGTGCACCCTTGTCCAGTGCGAGTCAATTTTCTCACTCGACATAAACTCAATGGACACGAGGCCTTGGGGGTGTCGTATCAGACATTGGCCCAAGCTCTGTGTCCAAGTACACACGTCCACGTATCCAGAACAAGCCATACGAACTCGCGAGTAGCATGACAGTCCTGTCGCGCGCGCGCGTGGCGTGTCCACGGGTCCAACTCGACACGAACTGGACTCGAATCCAACTCAGTCAATGGAAAATCAATAATCCACCTAAAAATGAGTATTCCTATTCAAAAACATTTCTAAAACAGGGTCAAAATGCCCACTGTGACATTTTGTCGAACACTAACGAACCTAGACTGATACGTGTCCGATACGGACACGTAAAGGACACAAAACCACACGAAACCTATTCCTACAGTTAGAGGAAACCTAGGGCTATGCAACCATGCTAAGAAATTGAAAATCTAATAGGTGAATAGGAAGTTACCTATGTGGTGCTCTTCCTCAAGAAAGCTCAACAATGAAGATTCCCTCTAGCTAGCTCAAAGCTCCAATGGATACCAAAACTGAAGTTAGCCTCCACCAACAGTAGGAGAACAGAAATTAGGTTACAATGCAAGAAGTTTGAATAAAAATATATAAGTATTGATCAAAATAGAAAAGTTTGAAAGAAGAACAAACCTTGCTCTTGAAGAAATGGAGGAATGAACAAAAGAGGCAAGTATTTTGGGAGATATTAAATAGGGGATGGGTGTGGATCCCTAGCCCAGCCAAAAATCTAGGGTTAGGGTTTTAGGAATAGATCAATGGTCTCCTTTCATCTAGTCTAATCAAGGTTCTAAAATCTAGGTTTCACACTAGCCTTAAGTTGCAACCTAGTTAGCTCTAACTAATCATGACTTAATCAAAACTAATCATAACTAACTAATACTAACCATGGCTAACTAAGACTAGCTATGACTAATCTAGGTTAGGTCCAATCTAGGTTAGGGCTAATCACAACACATAGAAATTAATTAAATAATATTAAAATCACACCATTCTAATAAATATATTAAATTCAAATAAATTCAAAATGACAAAAATACCCTTAAACTAGAAATATGGTAGTGACAAATCTACCCTCCTTAAAAAATTTCGTCCTCAAAATTGAAAGGCAAAACTAAACATATGAGAAGGATAGACAATCATACCTCACGGTCCAAAAAGATAAGGGTATCGCTCGCGCATCTCATCCTCTCGCTCCCAGGTAGACTCTCCTGGAGAATGATGCCTCCATGCGATGCGAACCAAGGGTATCACCTGGTTTCTCAGTTCCTTCTCTCGGCGATCCAGAATCTCCACTGGCTGCTCTGGATAACTAAGAGTAGGTCCCACCTCAATCTTCGAGTGATCGAGTATATGGCTAGGGTCAGCCATGTACCGTCTCAACTGTGATACGTGGAATACGTTGTGGATACCCACTAGTACAGGTGGTAATTCTAGCATGTATGCCACATCACCGACTCTCCCGCTGATTACGAAAGTCCGATGAAGCGCGAGCTAAGCTTCCTACCTCCACCAAAACGTATGGTACCATGAGTCGGAGATATCCGCAGTAAAACCATGTCTCCGACCTAAACACAAATAAGGTCTCCTGTTACTAAATAATCAAACATGATCAAACAAACAAAACAACAAACAACCTATTTCTAATCCTATCTCTAATCAACTAAGTCAAACATAGTCAATGGTCAACTACCGGTCAACAACTAGTCAATTTGTCAACATCCAAGCACTTGGTCAAAACTGGTCAACTAAGTCAACTTGGACTATTGGGTCAATGGCTAATCTAGAGTTTAGACCTAAATAGTCTATAGTATTAAAAAAATATCAAGACCAACCAAATCCTAAGTTCAAACATACACATGTATACTCCACATTAAACTAGACTCATAACTTCTAACCCTTAACCATAACACATACTCTAAAAAACCTCACATAACCCCGTATATCTTACCCTCTAATACCCATATATCTCTAATGTAACCCCCATAGAACCCACAATATTCTAAGTGTATCATTTATGCATACATATGGACTAACCGTCTCATATGCCTAATTTATATAATATATCTAGAACCCCCTTAACCCAATTACTTATCACATATATCCCTATAATATTATACACAATGTATAGAATTAGCCTAACATGGAGGTTTACTAGCACAAGCAGCAATTTAACCAAAATAAGGGACAGGACATGCAATGGGGTGAAAGTATGTAAAGTACAGGAATGAAGGAGTGCATATGAATCAAGGACATACAATGAATGTTATGTGAAGTGCAGGGCCTATGCTAAGGTGCAGTGCCAATTTATGTGGACACTTCAGGCATACAGGATACTAAGGTAGTGCAGTAGTTTATCTATATGTAGGAGATGATCAAATTTGTAGGCTATATGCCTAAGTAGCTAGGGAATGAAGTGTCAATTGCAAGAGATTGAATTATGAATTGTATATCTGAGTCTAATGTATCAGGGAAGTCGTGTGATAATGATGAAGCACAAGAAGGCGTGTCCGAATAGGACACGAAGGTCATGGGTGCCTTACTAGAAAGGGTAAGGGAAAAATAATAAATCATCAAGGCTGTAAGACATACTAACATCCTATATAAAAATTGGTTGGTCAAGGGAATCATCTACAATGGGTTATTATTCTAATACCAATGCTAACTACCATCTCTAGGGTACAGACACCCTACAAGTCGTCATATCATTGCACTATGAAAGATCTACATATGAATAAGTTCTACAAAACTAAAATATCCATACTCCTAAGTTATTTGATGATAGAATACAATTTTATAACAACAGAAGGGTATGACAGAGATGATATGTTTAAAAACCTTCTCAAGATAAAATCTGATAATCATATGCGTCTATCCAAAATCATGTTACTCAGAGTCTTCGTCATGCTAGTGAGCAAGGATACGATAATCACAGAGTCCTTGACTAAGGTACATACCTCTAGAATCATGGTATTTAAAAATTTTGCATTATCGCACGCTTGACAACAAAAATCTTAAATCTCCACACCCGAGAAATACGTCCAAAATCTGACTATATGTCCTCTCTATGCCAGCTAACACGACCATCGAAGATCCTAGATCCCATAACTGAGGTGACCTAGCCCATATAATTTATCTTGGCAGAAAATTAAATCGACAATGAATACCAAGAATCAGATTTATCTACGAACAAGAACGATAAGCAAGATCTATTGGAACTGAATTTTGAGATGGTTAAAATATGGCAAGGAACGAAATTGAGATGAACAGAACCTGCGATAAGCTTCCCTACTGTCTGTGCACCCTCAGTTGCCATAGCGGAAGCTCACCCATGCTGGCCTCCTCCAACCTGATGCTGCACGAATCTCTGCTACTGAGTTTGTAAGGGTAGTCCCTTCTGCTGGCTCACCGAAGCCCTCGCTCCTGCTTCCTGAGTTGTCCGTCCTGAAAACTTGGGACACTCTCTTAACTGGTGATATAATACTCCGCAAAGTAGGCACTTGCCTAACCTCATTAGGCATTACTCCAATCGTGCCCTGGTTTCCTACAAAAAGGGCAACTGGTAACATATTGCTATCTAGGGGTCTGCTGCGTCTGTGACGGTGGTCCCCTCGGCTACTCTGTCGGAGCCCTAGCTCCTGCTGCTACCTGATTCATTGCTATCTGGCTCTCTGGACACTCCCTACACCAATGCTCTATTGAACCACAAAGTAAACACCTGCCAAGCCTCATCCTGCAGTCATTTCACCTATGGCCTGCCTTCTTGCAGAAGTTGTACCTAGCGTCCTGCTGTTGTCTGGATGCCTGGTGGAAATATGTACGTCCCTAACCTTGAAGGTGCTGCTGAACAGGCCCCTGCTGATACTGATGCTGACTCTGTACGTGAGGCCTTTTAGCCTGACCTCCACTGCTGCTAACTCCATGAATGTCATGTCCCCTCTTGAACAATTATTGCTGCTGAGTTTCTACTATCTACTGGAAAAAGGAGAACAACCGCGCCATGTCATCTGATCCTAATGGCGACTACTGCTGAAGAACGTTCAGATGATTGGGAAAGTCTTGGAGTAGGAAGAGGTGCACTCCCATAAGCTGCAGATATCCCAACCTGAGCT